>CM061747.1:948374-1252589 GCA_030979885.1 Lolium multiflorum | reverse complement strand
GTTCATGATATTTATCAAAGTTCTTCCTAGGAAATTCAAAATGAGAGGCAAAAGCTTTATAAAAATTTGCAACAACTTGAGAATCAAGACCATAAGTAGCACTCATATTTCGAAATTTATCAATATTCATAAAAGTTTCAATGCATTCATAATCATAGTTTATACCTGACTCTTTACCTTTGTCGTTCTCCCATCCTTCAGCGTTTTCTCCTGAATCCGATCAAGAAGGTCCCATTTAAACTCTTTTTTGTTGCGTGTGAATGATCCAGAACAAGAAGTATCCAGCAAGGTTTTATTTTGAAAAGAAAGTCTAGCATACAAATTATCAATGATGATATTACCAGGAAGCTCATGAATGGGGCATTTGAGCATTAAAGACTTCAATCTCCCCATGCTTGGGCAATACTCTCTCCATCATGAGGCCAGAAATTATATACGGTTTCGCTCTTTGTGAATTTCACTTGGAGGATAGAATTTAGAATAAAATAGAGGCACAATATCCTTCCAATCAAGAGAGTTCCCATTCTTCAGCAATTTATACCAATACGCCCGCTTTACCAGACAACGACATAGAGAATAGTTTCTTCCTAACTTCATCCATTGAAATACCTGCACACTTGAATAACCCGCATAACTCATGTAGAAACAATAAATGATCTCCAGTTCCATCCCCTTCATAGCGTTATCCACAACACGTTCAATAACTTTCATAGGTATTTTATATGGGATCACTTTCTCACCTGGCGCATCCACTACCTTTGCAGGAGTAGTAGATTTTCCAAATAGGAATTCAAGAGAAGATCTTCTCCATAATGAATTATAAAGAAGAAAGTGTAAATAAAATAGCACGTACAAAGTAGTGTTACCCTTACCAATTCCACTTACCAATAGCGCTCCGGCAATGGCGCCAGAAAAGGTCTTGATATCCCACAAGTATAGGGGGTGTATCGTAGTACTTTCTTCGATAAATAAGAGTGTCGAACCCAACGAGGTGCAGAAGGTGTGACAAGCAGTTTCGATGAAGGATTCACCGTAAATGCTCACGGCACAATTATTCGTGTTTTGATATTGCAGATAAATAAGTACAAGTAAGTAAAGTGCGAGAGTAATAATTGCAGCGAGTGGCCCAATCCTTTTTTAGCACAAAGGACAAGCCGGTTTGTTTGCTTATGATGACCAAACGTTCTTGAGGACATACGGGAATTTAGTCTAGTGCTTTCGCTTCACATAGTTGATTAATCTTCATTGTTTTGATAAGTGTTGTGTGGGTGAACCTATGCTAATGCAACCGCCCTTCCTAGGACTAATACATACTTGTGATTAAACCCTTGCAAGCATCCGCAAATACAAGAAAGTAATTAAGATAAATCTAACCATAGCCTTAAACTCTGAGATCCTGCTATCCCTCCCGCATCGATATACCAACGGGGGTTTGATTGTCACTCCCGCAACCCCACAATTAGCAAAACGAATACAAGATGCATTCCCCTAGGCCCATAAAGGTGGAAGTATCATGTAGTCGACATTCACATGACACCACTAGAAGAATAACACCACAACTTAAATATCAAACCATTGAATATTACTCAACATAGTTCACTACTAACATTTAGACTTCACCCCATGTCCTCAAGAACTAAACGAACTACTCACAAGACATCATATGGAACTGATCATAGGTGATATGATGATGAATAACAATCAGAACAAAACTTTGGTTCAATGGTTTCACTCAATAGCATCAATAACAAGGAGTAATCAATACCTGGAGAGTTTCCCCTATGAAATAATCAAGATTCAACCCTAGATGTTACAGCGGAGACGAGGTGTGATACGTCCCAAACGTATCTATCATTTCTTATGTTCCATGCTACTTTTATGATGATACTCACATGTTTTATACACATTATATGTCATATTTATGCATTTTCCCAGTGAACTCATCGACGGTGATGCCAAGAGCCAATTGTCAAGTCAGCTGCTTTTGCTCCCCGGTAAATCCTAGTAAGGAAATATTCTTAGACTAAATCAACGCCCAGGGGCCTATTTTTCCACGAAGCTCTTTAAGACCGAAGAGGATACTTGGCTGGCGACGAGGCGACGCCACATCAGGCGGCGCGGCCAGTGCTCGGGGCCCGCGCCCTAGCGTGTGGGTCCCCGGTCGCCCTAAACCCACCCTTCCGCCTACTTAAAGCCTTCGTCGCAAACCCCAGCACCGCGAGCCACGCACGAAACTCCTTCCAGAGACGCTCGCGCCGCCAATCCCATCTCGGGATTCAGAGATCGCGCACCCCGCCGGTGAGAGGGGAATCACCCTGAGGTCTCCTTCATCGCCATGATCACCTCCGATCGATGTGTGAGTAGTTCACCCCTCGACTATGTGGGTCCATAGCAGAGCTAGATGGTTGTCTTCTCTCATTGTGCTATCATGTTAGATCTTTTGAGCTGCCTATCATGATCAAGATCATGTATTTGTAATCCTACATGTTGTGTTTGTTGGGATCCATGAATATTGAATACTATGTCAAGTTGATTATCAATCTATCATATATGTTATTTATGTTCTTGCATGCTCTCCGTTGCTAGTAGAGGCTGGCCAAGTTGATACGTGTGACTCAAGAGGGAGTATTTATGCTCGATAGTGGGTTCATGCCTCCATTGAATCTGGGACAGTGACAGAAAGTTCTAAGGTTGTGGATGTGCTGTTGCCACTAGGGATAAAACATCGATGCTTTGTCTAAGGATATTTGTGTTGATTACATTACGCACCATACTTAATGCAATGTCTGTTGTTTACAACTTAACACTGGAGGGGGTTCGGATGATAACCCGAAGGTGGACTTTAGGCATAGATGCATGCTGGATAGCGGTCTATGTACTTGGTCGTAATGCCCCGATTAAATCTCATAGTACTCATCATGATATATGTATGTGCATTGTTATGCCTTCTTTATTTGTCAATTGCCCAACTGTAATTTGTTCACCCAACATCTCGCTATCTTATGGAGAGACACCCCTAGTGATCTGTGGACCCCGGTCCTATTCTTTACTCTGAAATACAAACTGCTGCAATTGTTCTTTACTGTTCTTCGCAAACAATCATCATCATCCACACTATACATCTAATCCTTTGTTTACAGCAAGCCGGAGATTGACAACCTCACTGTTACGTTGGGGCAAAGTTCTGTGATTGTGTTGTGCAGGTTCCACGTTGGCGCCGGAATCCCTGGTGTTGCGCCGCACTACACCTCTCCGCCATCAACCTTCAACGTGCTTCTGGCTCCCCTGGTTCGATAAACCTTGGTTTCTTTCCGAGGGAAAACTTGCTACCGTACGTATCACACCTTCCTCTTGGGGTTCCCAACGGACGTGTGTCTCACGCGCATCAAGCAAATTTTTCCGGCGCTCGTTGCCGGGGAACGAAGAAAAGCTACACCACAAAGATTTCTAACTCCCACGTCAACTACACGCCAAAGAACTTTTCCTGGCGCCGTTGTCTGGGGAGATCAAGACACGCTGCAGTGGGAGTCTCCCACATCCAATCTCTTTACTTTGTTTTTGTCTTGCTTTACTTTATTTTATTTACTGCTTTGTTTGCTCTTATATCAAAACACAAAAAATTAGTTGCTAGTTTTACTTTATTTACTGTCTTGTTCTCTATATTAAAAACACAAAAAAATTAGTTACTTGCATTTACTTTATTTACCCTTTCGTTTATTTCATCATGTTTCCTCCTAAGTTCACTCTAAAAGACATACCGGTAGGACGAGGGTCTATAATTGGAAGAGATAATATAGAAGATTTTTTCACTCATGTTAGTACAGCTGAAGATTTTGAAGATAGACACTTGGTAGAACTTGCTCCTACTTATGAAATTGCCGTTGCTTCTTTAGTACACATGTTGGAAACTAAATTTGTTAATCTCAATCCTATAATTCAACACATGTTTCTCACACTCTATGGAAGAAGGGAAAAGAAAGATTTTGTCTTAGAAACCCTTCTTAAAGAATTTGGTGGTGTAGCAAGAGAGGCTAGAAAGGTCTTTATTAAATATAAGATGCTTGGCTCTTATACCAACTTTGCTAGTACCCTTGAAAAGATGGACATGGATAAGGTACACTAAAATTGCTAATTATGGTGGGGGAGATTAAGACAACAATACCTTGTAAGCTCCTAGGAATGCATGAAGCTCTAGGAAAATAACTATGGTTGGCTTGTTCCTGAATATTTGTTTGACGAGGATAGCAAGCCTAGGAATAATGAAAAAGGAGCCTCTGAAACTTACATAGATAAGATAAAATGCATAGTTGAGAAAACTCCAAACCCCTATGTTGATGCTTCGTCTCTTGATAACACTTGATACACACTTTCTGCGCCTAGCTGAAAGGCGTTAAAGAAAAGCGCTTATGGGAGACAACCCATTATTTTACTTCTGCACTTTTATTTTATATTTGTGTCTTGGAAGTTGTTACTACTGTAGCAACCTCTCCTTATCTTTATTTTATTGCATTGTTGTGCCAAGTAAAGTCTTTGATAGTAAAGTCAATACTAGATTTGGATTACTGCGCAGAAACAGATTTCTTGCTGTCACGAAATTGAGCCGCCCCTGCTGTAGAAAATTTATAAAAATCTGCCAATTTACGTGCGTGATCCCCAGATATGTACGCAACTTTCATTCAATTTGGGCATTTTCATCTGAGCAAGTGCAGTGCCTCTAAAAATCTGTCTTTACGGACTGTTCTGTTTTGACAGATTCTGCCTTTATTTCGCATTGCCTGTTTTGCTATGTTTGATGGATTTCTTTGTTCCATTAACTTTCAGTTGCTTTGTGCAATGTCCAGAAGTGTTAAGAATGATTATATCACTCTGAATATATGAATTTTCAATTATGCACTAACCCTCTAATGAGTTTGTTTTGAGTTTGTGTGGATGAAGTTTTCAAGGGTCAAGAGAGGAGGATGATACAATATGATCAAGAAGAGTGAAAGTTTAAGCTTGGGGATGCCCCGTGGTTCATCCCTGCATATTTTAAGAAAACTCAAGCATCTAAGCTTGGGGATGCCCAAGGCATCCCTTCTTCATCGACAACTTATCATGTCACCTCTAGTGAAACTATATTTTTATTCGTCACATCTTATGTGCTTTACTTGGAGCGTCCGTTTGTTTTTGTTTTTTTGTTTGAATAAAATCGGATCCAGCATTCTTTGTTTGGGGAGAGAGACACGCTCCCTGCTTCGTATGAACACATATGTTCTTAGCTTTATCTTTAATGTTCATTGCGAAGTTGAACTGTTTCGTTCATTGTTATATGGTTGGAAAGAAAATGCCGCATGTGGTAAATGGTATAATGTGTTGAATAATGTGATACTTGGCAATTGTTGTGCTCATATAGATCATGTTTAAGCTCTTGCATCATGTACTTTGCACCCATTAATGAAGAACTACATAGAGCTTGTTAAAATTTGGTTTGCATGATTAGTTTCTCTAGAGTCTAGATATTTTCTGGCTAAGGTGTTTGAACAACAAGGAGACGATGTAAAGTCTTATAATACTTACAATATGTTCATATGTGAGCTTTTCTGCACCTTTTATACTTGAGTTTGCTTCAAACAACCTTGCTAGCCTAGCCTTGTATTGAGAGGAATTCTTCTCGTGCATCCAAATCCTTGAGCCAAAAACTATGCCATTTGGGTCCACCATACCTACCTACTACATGGTATTTCTCTCGCCATTCCAAAGTACATTACTTGAGTGCTACCTTTAAAATTCTATCCTTTGTCTTTGCAATATATATCTCATGGGAAAAATAGCCTTAAAAACTATTGTGGTTGATGAGGACATCCCTACCTCACTACTACCTCCGTCATTAGCAAATGAAGATGAACCTGCTGTGAAGCTCAAGTCCAATGAAGTTCGGATTGGACCAATTACAAGAGCTCGTGCGAAGCTACTTAAACAACAGGTGAACTTGTTTCTAAACGGACTTTGATTGATGAGAACTTATACTCCTAAGTCCTATTACTTATGTATCATCAGGTATCAAGAGGAGACATGCATCGCACGAGGAGAGGAGCAACTGGACGTGAAGACGGACATCAAGAAGGCCGTGAAGCTGGACATGGAGCTGGACATGAAGATATCTCATGGACGCGAGGGAGGAGCGGGAGGAATGCGCGAGAGGCGAAGAAGAAGTCCAGCCGGTCCAGAACCCGGTCTGACCGGTCGACCGACCGCCTTCTCGGCCCGGCCGACCGGTCAGAACTGCCACCAACCGAGGAAATTTATCGTACGAGCGAGACCGAAATTTCGCAGTTTTGTTTCGATCGGCCGACCGGACTCGAGGACCGCCTGGTCCAGGCCCGGTTGATCGGACCACAAACCGGACAGCCCGGTCCACACTGGACCGGATCCTGAGATCGGACCATCCGAGTCTGTCTCGACCAGATCTATTCGGGTCGATTTTTGTATCTTTTCGATTAACTCGTCCCGACACCTATATAAGTGCCCAGGACGCCCCCTAGCTGCTTTAGACCACGTTTAAGATAAACCCTAGTTCTTAGTTGTTTGCTCTGCAAAACTATTGAATTCCCTACACCATATTGCTTGGATATTGTGTAGATCTTGTTTAAGTCTTGTGTGATCTGCTGTTCCATTGGGAATTAGACGGTTGCAACTTACCGCTTCGTGGTCGGCGGCTACGTGCGCAAGTGTGTGGAGTTGCGAATATCTTGCAGGGTTGAGAGCTGTTGCACTGGCGACAGGGACCAATCGAGAGATCTCGTTGCGTCATACAAGTTATCATCCACTACATCGTCGTGTTTCTCCGCTGCCATCACCCCGTGATCATCATCACCACCGCGCTTACTGAGAAGATCGGGCCACCCCATATCATCTTGGTATCAGATTTCCAGTTTCTCGGTAAGCCATCCACAATCCACCCCATAGTTGAGTTGTGAGTGTTTTCCTATCCAGAAAAAGCCATAAAAAATTAGGGTTAGGGTTTGCCATAGCCTTAGATTGCACTAATTTCGAGTTTTAGTTGCTTTTCGTAGTTGTTTTTGCGTCTCTTTATCTTTCTTCTAGTAGAATTGTTTGCGTTTCCCTATCATCTTGTGTCTAGTTTATTATAGTGTGTCAGTTTTGTTACTCCGAGTCCACATAGCGTACAGTGTGCTTGTTCCCAACCATAGACACAACTATCGATATAAAGTGACTAGGAACTTCCTTAAGAGACTAGTTTTACCGCTCGACAGGCTGCTCGTTAGGGTTTTGGTGCTTTGCAATTTCGTTGGCCGTGTTATCAAGGAGTTGAGTCAAAAAAAAAAAAGCAAAAAGAGCTACATAGCTGCGTGTGTTATACAAAAAGAAAAATAAAAAAGAAAAGTGTTGTGCTAGTTGAATCAAGTGAAGGCCTAAGTTACTTTACTGCACCCGTAGTTGAGCAATCTTGTGCCTGTCTCATTGAGCTTTGCTAGCGTCTCTCTAGTGCATTGCAACCTTTCCCACATATAGTTGCATTGCCCCATTATATCGCCTTGTGTGAGTATCTTTGGTTGTCTACGGTCAGCGCTAGAGCTTGTTATTGGTGCAAATAGGTAGCCTACCTACAGCCCCACATATATCCTGCTTTGTCGTGTGATTGTTCTTATACCCTTGATATTCGCTTCGCTACATCCGTGCACTAGTTGTTACTACAAGTGGTAAGCAACACTAATTTACTTTGGAACGGTAAGATTTCCTTTTCTTATCAGTTTTGAGTGAGTTGTGAGAGTACCACCATATATTCTTGATTTAGTGCACTAACCTACTAATCATGTCTGCTAGTGATAATAAGATTGTTAACCAGGAAAACAAGAATTCGGCAGATATCGTCACATGGAGGGAGTATGAAGCTCTTCGTAACGAGATGCGACGTGAATTCCGCACTAAGGATGATGAGCTTAAGGATACAGTTGACGAGATCAAACAGACGCTGGATGCTACTAATATCACCGTCACTGGATTGGCTGATCAAATGACCGATATACAGCGCACTCTTGCCGATATGCGCCTTACTATTGAGAATTTGACTACACAACAACAACAAGACGATGATGAAGATCCTGAGCTTGAAGATGACGCACACAATGCTCGTGGTGCGCCTCATGGTCATCGTCCGCGTGGTCGGGCTCCACTTGGCCGTAATGGTCGTGGGCAAGATGAAGAAGATGGATTGGGTAAACCCAAGTTTTCCATACCCAAGTTTGAAGGGGGAGCTGATGTTGAAGAATATCTCACTTGGGAGCTCAAGATTGAGAAGTTATGGAGCTTACATCCCAACTACTCTGAAGATAAGAAGATCAAGCTTGCTTCTTCTGAATTTGATGGTTATGCATTACGTTGGTGGGATTCTTTGATTCGTAACCGCGACGAAGATGGTGCACAGCCTATCCGTACATGGCGTGCTATGAAGGAGGTTATGACTTCTCGTTTTGTGCCTACAAATTACATGCGGAATATATTTGATAAGCTAACACTATTGAGGCAAGGTGTGAAGACTGTTGATGAGTACTACATGGAGATGGAGATGCTTATGCAGCGTGGTCGTGTCCGTGAGTCTCTCGAGATGACAATGCAGCGTTTTCTCAATGGATTGAAGTATGATGTTAAAGGCATTGTTCGTCATTACACCTACACCGATATGAATCAATTGTTACATCATGCACGAGAAGCTGAATCACAGTTGGCTGAAGAAGCAAAGGTTAAAGGACGTGCTACGGGAGCTGGGCGTTTTACACCCCGCGCGCCCTCTACGGCGCCGGCACCGTCGACGCGCTCCGCTCCTTACTCTACTCCGCCTAGCAAACCGGTCTCCAATGTATCTAATGCAAAGAAGTCCGAATCTGCTGCAAGTACGAGTGGTTCTAGTGTGTCTACAACGCGCAACCGCGATATGCTTTGCCATACATGTGGTGGCAAGGGTCACTTCAAGAGAGATTGTCCTAACCGCAAAGTCATGTTTATCAATGAGGACAATGAGTATGAAACTGGAGATGATGTTGATCCAAATGCTCCAGACGATGATGACTATGACACTGATGGTGAAGATGCATATCCTTCTGATGCTCGCACCATTGTTGTGTCGCAGCGTGCTCTTAATGTGTTGCCTAGTGCATCTACTCGGCGCTGCAATTTGTTCCAAACCAAAGCTTTGGTTGGTCCTGACAAGGCTTGCAAGGTCATTATTGATGGCGGGAGTTGCCGCAATTTAGCAAGCAAGGAGTTATGTACCAAGCTGAAGTTGAAGTACCTACCGCACCCGCATCCATATTATATTCAATGGTTGAGCGACAATGGTGAGATGAAGGTAAACCATATGGTGCGTGTTGAGTTTGAGATTGGACCGTATAAGGATTGCATTGATTTTGATGTGGTTCCTATGACGGTTTGTCACCTCTTATTGGGTCGGCCTTGGCTCTATGACCGTTCTGTGCAACACAATGGCCGCGCCAATACATATCACTTGGAGTACAAGGGCAAGAAAATTAACTTACAGCCTATGTCACCACAACAGATTGTCAATGAGTCTCGTCAGAAGATTGAAGTGAATTTGGAGGATGCACCTCTAGATAGGCGAGAGAATTGTAATGTCGTGAGTGATATAACGAAAAGTGAGAGAGTGAATTCCTTAGTTTCATTAGCCACCAAAGAAGACATGAGAGAATTTAGTGAGGATCCTACGGCCATGCCTCTTGTGCTTTTGTACAGGGGTACGGTTTTGGTTTCTAACGACATGACCCCTCTTCCTCTTGGTGTTTCTAGTGTTTTGCAGGAATTCGGCGACGTGTTTCCGGAGGAGGTACCCGCAGGACTACCACCATTGCGAGGTATTGAGCATCAAATTGACTTGATTCCCGGAGCATCGCTGCCCAATAGGGCGCCATATCGCACTAATCCCGAAGAGACGAAGGAGATACAGAAGCAAGTACAAGCGCTACTCGACAAAGGTTATATCCGCATAAGCCTTAGTTCTTGTGCTGTTCCTGTTATTCTTGTTCCTAAGAAAGATGGTACTTGGCGTATGTGCGTAGATTGTAGAGCTATAAACAACATTACTATTCGATATCGTCATCCTATTCCCCGTTTAGAGGATATGTTAGATGAATTGAGTGGTGCTGTGTTCTCTAAAATTGATTTGCGTAGTGGTTATCATCAAATTAGGATGAAAGAAGGGGATGAGTGGAAAACAGCCTTTAAAACAAAATTTGGTTTATATGAGTGGTTAGTAATGCCTTTTGGGTTAACTAATGCACCTAGCACTTTCATGAGACTAATGAACCATGTTTTGCGTGATTTTATTGGCAAGTTTGTGGTTGTGTATTTTGATGACATATTAATCTACAGCCGCAATGAATCTGATCATACTATACATATTCGACATGTTTTGCAAGTGTTGCGTGATAATAAACTCTATGGTAATCTTGAGAAGTGCACATTTTGCAAAGATAAGGTCATATTTCGGGTTATGTTGTCTCTAAGCATGGAGTAGAAGTAGATGTGTCTAAAATTGAAGCTATTCAAAATTGGCCTACTCCCATGAATGTGAGTCAAGTTAGAAGTTTTCATGGTCTAGCTGGGTTTTATCGCCGTTTTGTGCCCAATTTTTCTACTATTGCTGCACCTTTGAATGAATTGACTAAAAAGGGTGTTGTCTTTGAGTGGGGCGTTGCCCAAGATCATGCTTTTGATGAACTGAAACGATTGTTAACTTCTGCACCGTTGCTTGCACTTCCTGATTTCAATAAGCAATTTGAGATTGAATGTGATGCTAGTGGTATTGGAATTGGTGGTGTGTTGATGCAAGAGGGTCGCCCAATTGCATATTTTTCTGAGAAATTTCTGGTGCTAAGTTGAACTATCCTATATATGATAAAGAATTGTATGCTTTAATTAGAGTTTTTGAGGTTTGGCAACATTATCTGTGGCCAAAAGAATTTATCATACATTCTGATCATGAAGCTTTAAAATACCTGAAAGCCCAATCTACTTTGCATAAGCGTCTAGCTAAGTGGGTTGAGTTCATTGAGTCTTTTCCATACATCATTAAACATAAGAAGGGAAAAGATAACATTGTTGCTGATGCTCTATCTAGGAAGAATATGCTATTAACTCAACTTGATGTTAAAATTCCTGGTTTAGAGATACTATGTGATTTGTATGCTACTGATCATGATTTTGCTGAACCATATCGCTTATGTGCTCTTGGTAAAGCATGGGAAAAATATCACATACATGATGGGTTCTTGTTTAGAGCTAACAAATTATGTGTTCCAGAATCGTCTGTGCGTTTGCTCTTATTGCAGGAATCACATGCTGGAGGTTTGATGGGTCACTTTGGGCGTGAGAAGACGCTACTCATGCTCGCTGATCACTTTTATTGGCCAAAGATGAGGCGGGACGTGGACAAGTATGTGAAGAGGTGCATTACTTGCAACAAGTCCAAGTCCAAGCTGAAGCCTCACTTTGTATACTCCGTTACCGGCACCTACTACACCATGGGAGGATATAAGTATGGATTTTGTGTTGGGTTTGCCGCGTACTAAAAGAGGCCATGATTCTATATTTGTGGTAGTGGACAGATTTTCTAAAATGTCACACTTTATTGCTTGCCACAAAGCGACGATGCGTCGCATATTGCTAACCTGTTTTTCAGGGAGATTGTTCGACTACATGGAGTCCCGAAGACTATTGTTTCTGATCGTGATGTGAAGTTCATGAGCTACTTCTGGAAGACACTTTGGGGAAAGCTCGGGACAAAGCTACTATTTAGTACTACTTGTCATCCCCAAACTGATGGTCAAACTGAGGTGGTGAATCGAACCTTGTCACAACTGTTGAGATCCATGATCAAGAAGAACCTGAAGGAGTGGGAAGAGTGTTTGCCGCATGTGGAGTTTGCTTACAACAGGGCGGTACATTCTACCACGGAGCTGTGTCCTTTTGAGGTGGTGTATGGTTTCAAACCCATTACTCCACTTGACTTGTTGCCTTTGCCCATACATGAGAGAGTTAATATGGAGGCATCCAAGAGGGCAGATTTTGTGCGTAAGATCCATGTGAAGACTAAAGAGTTGATCGAGAAGAAAGGCAAGAGCAATGCTGCAAGGATGAACAAGAAGCGTAAAGAGATGTTGTTCAAGCCTGGTGATTTGGTCTGGGTACATTTTCGCAAGGATAGGTTCCCGAAGCTGCGGAAGTCTAAGTTGAAGCCGCGTGGTGCTGGTCCTTACAAAGTGCTTGCCAAGATCAATGATAATGCATACTCGATAGATCTTCCAGTTGATGAGTTTGGTGTCAGTAATTCTTTCAATATTGCTGATTTGACACCATATGACGGAGAAGACCTTGGAGCGTCGGGGCCGACGCCTTTTGAAGGGGGAGATGATGAGGACATCCCTACCTCACTACTACCTCCGTCATTAGCAAATGAAGATGAACCTGCTGTGAAGCTCAAGTCCAATGAAGTTCGGATTGGACCAATTACAAGAGCTCGTGCGAAGCTACTTAAACAACAGGTGAACTTGTTTCTAAACGGTACTTTGATTGATGAGAACTTTATACTGCCTAAGTCCTATTACTTATGTATCATCGGGTATCAAGAGGAGACATGCATCGCACGAGGAGAGGAGCAGCTGGACGTGAAGACGGACATCAAGAAGGCCGTGAAGCTGGACATGGAGCTGGACATGAAGATATCTCATGGACGCGCGAGGGAGGAGCGGGAGGAATGCGCGAGAGGCGAAGAAGAAGTCCAAAGCGGCCTGGTCCTGGCCTCGACGGCCCGACCGACCGCCTCGTCAGTCTTGCCGATCGGTCGAAACTGCCACCAACCGAGGGAATTTATCGTACCGAGCGAGACCCAACTCAGTTTCCTCAGCCAGACATCGATGACTGACGCTGGTCACGGCCCGTGGATCGGACACAAACCGGACAGCCGGTCCACAGCCCGGTTGACCGATCCCTGACCACCAGAGTCCTGTCTCGACCCGATCTATTCTGGTCGGTTATTTTTGTATCTTTCGACCAGAACCCGTCCCGGACACCTATAAGTGCCCAGGACGCCCCTAGCTGCTTTAGACCACGTTTAAGATAAACCCTAGTTCTTAGTTGTTTGCTCTGCAAAACTATTGAATTCCCTACACCATATTGCTTGGATATTGTGTAGATCTTGTTTAAGTCTTGTGTGATCTGCTGTTCCATTGGGAATTAGACGGTTGCAACTTACCGCTTCGTGGTCGGCGGCTACGTGCGCAAGTGTGTGGAGTTGCGAATATCTTGCAGGGTTGAGAGCTGTTGCATCTGGCGACAGGACCAATCGAGAGATCTCGTTGCGTCATACAAGTTATCATCCACTATATCGTCGTGTTTCTCCGCTGCCATCACCCCGTGATCATCATCACCACCGTTGCTTACTGAGAAGATCGGGCCACCCCATATCAGTGGTGAAGAATATGTACTTATGTGTCTTATTTCTTAATAAGTTGCTTGTTGAGCGGTAACCATGTTTCTGGGGACGCCATCAACTTTTACCTTTGTTGAATATCATGTGAGTTGCTATGCATGTTCGTCTTGTCTGAAGTAAGGGCGATTTTCATGATCAAATGGTTTGAGTATGCATATTGTTAGAGAAGAACATTGGGCCGCTAACTAAAGCCATGATTCATGGTGGAAGTTTCAGTTTGGACAATTAATCCTCAATCTCTTATGAAATGTCATTTCCAAAACCAGGGGGGCATGTGTTATCACCAGAATTTGACCAAGTCGAAGGTGGGCCATGATCAAGATAAGCTTGAAGGTTATATATGGAGAAAATACGAAGATCGGCCTTTTTACCAAGTTGGGCTTAATTGCCCGTGTATCTGTAACATATTAGATCGTATCTTAGTTTAGAGATAGAATCTTATTCGTGCACGGTTTGGTGCACGCCCGCATTAGAGAGTCCGCTGGACTATAAATATGTACCTAGGGTTTATGGAATAAACAACAACACAACGTTCACCCCAAAACAAACCAATCTCGGCGCATCGCCAACTCCTTCGTCTCGAGGGTTTCAATCAGGTAAGCGTCATGCTGCCTAGATCGCATCTTGCGATCTAGGCAGCACAAGCTCCACGTTGTTCATGCGTTGCCCGTACTGAAGCGTCTTTGATGGCGGGCAACGTAGTTATCATAGATGTGTTAGGGTTAGCATTGTTCTTCGTATAAACATGCTTACGTAGTGCAACCCTTGCATATCTAGCCGTCCTCATGCCTATCTCAGGCATGGGGGCGGCACCCTGCTTGTTTAGTAGATCCGATCCGTTATATTGCTCCTTGCTGCAAGGATTAGTTTAATATCTGCAATAGTTAGGCCTTACAAAGGGGGGAGGATCCAGTGGCATGTAGGGTGGCGTTCGCAAGTCCTAAACAGGATGTTCCGTGGATCAACTACATTGTTGGTTCTTTGGCCTTGTTTAGGATCGGCTTATGAGCACCGTGCGTGGCCGCGAGGCCCAACCTGGAGTAGGATGATCCGATTATGCGGTGAAAACCCTAAATCGTCGTAGATCTCATTAGCTTTATCTTGATCGAGCAGGATCGCCAAGTATTCGTGCACCCCGTACGGATCATGGGTGGATCGGCTCTTCGAGCCGATTCACAGGATAACCTGAGAGCCGATCGAGGCTCGTATTTAATGTTTACGTGTATGCCATGCAGGAACTAAGCGAGGCATTCCCATCACCTTCCTGACCAGGTAGGTCAGGTGGCACGCCCCTGCACTTCGCATCGCCGCGTGTGACCAGAAGAGCATTGCGGGCCGTCTCGGAGGGGTCTCACCCAGCCGCAGCTCTGGCTCTTCCCGCCCTACTAGTGCCGATCGCCGCTGCCCGACGGTGGTTTTAAGGTCAACACATTCTCGCACCCGTGGGACACCCACCCTTCCCCGCCGTTAACATGGTGGAAGTCACCCACCCTGAGGGTTGCCAGCCAGGTCCATCGTTCAGCATCAACATGGTAGGACCTGGGAACCACTCTGCTCTCATAGCAAGGACACAGAGGAGGCCGCTCCACGCGATCGGCTCCATCATGATGGCAAGCGCTACGTCACAGAGGGAGAAGGGAAGAACATAAGATATCAACGACCTCTCTCCGATCACCTCCTCAACAAATATGTGAGTCGGTATGACCAACGCCGACGGTCCAACTATGATGATAAAGGAGATCGTCCGGCTAGAGAAGCGAAGACATCGCGGCAGGATCGCGATGAGGAGGAGCACGAGCGCGTGCCACGTACAAGTCAAGGGAGCAAGATGACAACGCTAGACACTGGGACTGCCCTTCGTACACCCGGGATTCAGAATGAGCCGATTGCCCACACCGGAATTGCCCGGAATGCAACCAGGAGAAGGAGGCAGCCAACGATCTGTGTTCGAGCGCCTAGGGCCTCTCCCACCACAAAGCAAACGCGCGAGTCACCCCGTTGGGCAGATCTTGAGGATTCAGAAGACGAGGGACAAGAAGAAGAAGAAGACAGTACCACCGTCCAAGGTGGTGCCCCTGACGGACTCACCGTTCCCAAAACGCAGGGTTCAGCGATGCGCGGCCTGGAGGAAGCCGAAAGGTTATACCTGCATACGCTAAGAAAGGCACGGCCTGATCTGGCTGCGAAGGTTCAGCGAACCCTGGATGAAGAGGGTCGTCCACGAAAAATGGAGTGGCGCCCCAACAGAGGAAAGCCGATGATGAGACATCACTGGCACGAACATGGTACTCGTCTTGCCGACAGAGCGTAGCACTCCACGACTCTACGGAGCACTCAAGGTGGACGACAGCAAGCGCATCAAGTCAGAAGTCGGGTTGGTTTTATCCAGCCTGACCAAGTAGCAAGATCAAACCAATGAGCAAACCAGGAGAGGCTGATCCTTGTGATCGGCCCCAAAAAACTTATGAAGGGAACTTACAAAACCTTCAACGAGCAAGCAGCGTGGAGGCCGATTCAAGCAATCGGCCAAAATTATCCTCACCCACCATTCTGCCTGGTTTCAAACATGTTATCCAACAGAGCCGATACCATCAATTCTCTTGACAGAATCGGCTCGGGGGGCACCCAGGTGTATGAAAATACGAGGATATGCAACGGAAGCATCTCATCTTCTGGTGATGGGTATTGGAATATGGGGGCCGATGCACAGGTCGGTCGTAAAAAAGTTGAAAATGTTAGTGGCCATCGACTTAAGGGGGATAACTGTTATGATCAGAGGGTCAATAGAGCGCAAAGGGAGATTTTTTATCACGGAACTCCTCAATGGAGTAGTTTGGAGGCTCGGATCCTCTCTTCAAGAGCAATGCCACCAAAGGAAAGGAGCCGGTCTGGCCTGCAAGAATTGAGGAAGCTCGGGGGGCAGCTCACCTTGAAGGCTCTCTGCTTTGAGAAGCCGATTAGTGTTCGACTCGGCTAGCTCTGCATAAGAAACTCCCTCAGACATGATCAAGACCAGGTCCAGACAGCTAATTGGCGTATCCTCGTCTCTGTTTTGCCTTGGCTGAGACTCGGGGGGCAGCAGGTTCGAGTAAGGCCCGGGGGGGCGGCAGACCAGTGGATACTCTGTTTAAAGAGCCGATGGGGATACCATCGGCTGATCCTTCATTGCAACCTTCTTCACCATGATGGGTACTGAAGAGGATTATTGGGTTTGGTTGGAAAAGTTCAAAGGGTTTTCCTGAGGATCCTGCATTTTCCACCAGATTTAGAAAATCATCAGCTGAAGAAGAGAAGGGTGAATTTCAAAAGGACCGATGCGGTGCGATCGGCTCATTACGCATTGGCAAAAGGGACGAATCGGCAGGTCAGCAGAAGAGGGAATCGGCTCAATTGAACTCAGAAGGAATCGGCAAAATCAAAATTGGGGAAAAGTTCTTCATTGATTAGATGAGACCTTACATAAAGAGCTAATTGCTCTCAAAAGGGAAATACTAGGGGATCCATTGCCCCATCTACTACACTGGCCCTATTCTAGAGATCCTATCTATGGGCCATCATCGCCTCGCTGCCGCCGCTGCCGCCACCGTCGGCGCTGCTTCCGGCGGGCTCGTCGTCGCTCCAATGGCCGCCGGCCGGCCCTCGTTGTCTCCATCTTCTTCGCCACGTCCCGTCGCCGCCGAAGTCGCTAAGATTGCCCGGCCAAGGGCAGAACCGCTGGCCGGCGGCTCATCGGAGGAGCTCTCGTCGTCGTCCTCCTCCCCTCCTCTTGCTCCTCCTCCTCCTCTGAAGAGGTGAAGTCGCAGGAGAAGCTGTCGTCGTCATTCTCCTCCTCCGCTTCCCCAACGGCGAGGAAGCGGAGGTCGCTCTCCCCGTCCGCTGAGGACTGGTCGTCCCGGACCGATGGAGAAGTTGTGGTCCGGCTCCTCCCCGGCCTTACTCGAACCTGCTGCCCCCGAGTCTCGCCCAAGGCAAAATAGAGACGAGGATACGCCAATTAGCTGTCTGGACCTGGTCCGAAAAAAAAAAAAAATTTTTTGAGAGCAGCCGATTGAACCATCGACTTAAGGGGGATAACTGTTATGATTAGAGGGTCAATAGAGCGCAAAGGGAGATTTTTTATCACGGAACTCCTCAATGGAGTAGTTTGGAGGCTCGGATCCTCTCTTCAAGAGCAATGCCACCAAAGGAAAGGAGCCGGTCTGGCCTGCAAGAATTGAGGAAGCTCGGGGGGCAGCTCACCTTGAAGGCTCTCTGCTTTGAGAAGCCGATTAGTGTTCGACTCGGCTAGCTCTGCATAAGAAACTCCCTCAGACATGATCAAGACCAGGTCCAGACAGCTAATTGGCGTATCCTCGTCTCTATTTTGCCTTGGCTGAGACTCGGGGGGCAGCAGGTTCGAGTAAGGCCCGGGGGGACGGCAGACCAGTGGATACTCTGTTTAAAGAGCCGATGGGGATACCATCGGCTGATCCTTCATTGCAACCTTCTTCACCATGATGGGTACTGAAGAGGATTATTGGGTTTGGTTGGAAAAGTTCAAAGGGTTTTCCTGAGGATCCTGCATTTTCCACCAGATTTAGAAAATCATCAGCTGAAGAAGAGAAGGGTGAATTTCAAAGGACCGATGCGGTGCGATCGGCTCATTACGCATTGGCAAAAGGGACGAATCGGCGAGGTCAGCAGAAGAGGGAATCGGCTCAATTGAACGCAGAAGGAATCGGCAAAATCAAAATTGGGGAAAAGTTCTTCGTTGATTGGATGAGATTCCTTACATAAAGAGCTAATTGCTCTCAAAAGGGAAATACTAGGGGATCCATTGCCCCATCTACTACTACTGGCCCTATTCTAGAGATCCTATCTATGGGCCATCACGCTCGCTGTCGCCGCGTCGCCACCGTCGGCGCTCCGCGGGCTCGTTGCCGCTCCAATGGCCGCCGGCCGCCCTCGTTGTCTTCATCTTCTTCGTCGGTCGTCCTCGTCGCTGTCGAAGTCGCTAAGATTGCCCGGCCAAGGGCAGAACCGCTTGGCCGGCGGCTCGTCGGAGGAGCTCGTCGTCGTCCTCCCTCCTCCTCCTCTTCCTAAGAGGTGAAGTCGCAGGAGAAGCTGTCGTCGTCATTCTCCTCCTCCGCTTCCCCAACGGCGAGGAAGCGGAGGTCGCTCTCCCCGTCCGTTGAGGACTGGTCGTCCTCGGACCAGATGGAGAAGTTGTGGTCTGGCTCCTCCCCGGCCGCAATGGCGCGGCGGGTGTTGGCCGCGTGGACCGCCGCCGCGTCGTACTCCGGCGTCGGCTCACGGGACGTGGAGGACTGGCTGGAAGGATCCGATGGAGCAGAGGAGGAAGATGACATGGTGGCAGGAGGGTTTTTGGAGTGCTAATGCGAAGAAGATGCAGAGGGGAACTGTTCGCAGCGGTTAAATAAAAGGGGATACAGTGGAAATTCAATGTCACAGCAGTTTCCGAGGAAGTGGTGCCTAAAGAAAACTACCAAATCACGCGGAGAAGTTGAGAAGGCAAGGCATCATGATGAAGGATACTGCGACGGTTCTGCCACGACATGACCCGACGAGAGAAAGCATAATGATTTTGGAAATGTCATTTCCAAAACCAGGGGGGCATGTGTTATCACCAGAATTTGACCAAGTCGAAGGTGGGCCATGATCAAGATAAGCTTGAAGGTTATATATGGAGAAAATACGAAGATCGGCCTTTTTACCAAGTTGGGCTTAATTGCCCGTGTATCTGTAACATATTAGATCGTATCTTAGTTTAGAGATAGAATCTTATTCGTGCACGGTTTGGTGCACGCCCGCATTAGAGAGTCCCCGGACTATAAATATGTACCTAGGGTTTATGGAATAAACAACAACACAACGTTCACCCCAAAACAAACCAATCTCGGCGCATCGCCAACTCCTTCTGCCTCGAGGGTTTCAATCAGGTAAGCGACATGCTGCCTAGATCGCATCTTGCGATCTAGGCAGCACAAGCTCCACGTTGTTCATGCGTTGCTCGTACTGAAGCGTCTTTGATGGCGGGCAACGTAGTTATCATAGATGTGTTAGGGTTAGCATTGTTCTTCGTATAAACATGCTTACGTAGTGCAACCCCTGCATATCTAGCCGTCCCCATGCCTATCTCAGGCATGGGGGCGGCACCCTGCTTGTTCATCGTTTAGTAGATCTGATCCGTTACGATTGCTCCTTGCTCTGCAAGGATTAGTTTAATATCTGCAATAGTTAGGCCTTACAAAGGGGGGAGGATCCAGGGCATGTAGGGTTCGCAAGTCCTAAACAGGATGTTCCGTGGATCAACTACATTGTTGGTTCTTTGGCCTTGTTTAGGATCGGCTTATGAGCACCGTGCGTGGCCGCGAGGCCCAACCTGGAGTAGGATGATCCGATTATGCGGTGAAAACCCTAAATCGTCGTAGATCTCATTAGCTTTATCTTGATCGAGCAGGATCGCCAAGTATTCGTGCACCCCGTACGGATCATGGGATCGGCCGAGCCGATTCACAGGATAACCCGAGAGCCGATCGAGGCTCGTATTTAATGTTTACGTGTATGCCATGCAGAACTAAGCGAGGCATTCCCATCACCTTCCTGACAGGTATAGGTCAGGTGGCACGCCTGCACTTCGCACGCCGCGTGTGACCCGAAGAGCATTGCGGGCCGTCGTCGGAGGGGTCTCAGCCACCCGCAGCTCTAGGCTCTTCCCGGCTCTACTAGTGTTGACTGGCGCCCGACGGTGGGTTTTGGCGGTCAACGCATTAAAGAGGAGTCCATTATCTGTTGTCTATGTTGTCCGGTATGGATGTCTAAGTTGAGAATAATCAAAAGCGAGAAATCCAATGCGAGCTTTCTCCTTAGACCTTTGTACATGAGGCATAGAGGTACCCCTTTGTGACACTTGATTGAAACATATGCTATGCAATGATAATCCATGTTAATCCAAGCTAATTAGGACAAGGTGCGAGCACTATTGGTATACTATGCATGAGGCTTGCAACTTATAAGATATCTTATACATAACACATATGATTTATTACTACCGTTGACAAAATTGTTTCTATGTTTTCAAAATGAAAATCTCTAGCACAAAAATAGTAATCCATGCTTCCCTCTGCGAAGGGCCATTCTTCTACTTTATTGTTGAGTCAGTTTACCTATTCTTTCTATCCCAGAAGCAAACACTTGTATCAACTGTGTCCATTGATTCTTACATGTTTACCTATTGCACTTGTTATATTACTTTGTGTTGACAATTATCCATGAGATAAATATGTTGAAGTTGAAAGCAACTGCTGAAACTTATATCTTCCTTTGTGTTGCTTCAAAGCTTTCTACTAAGAATCTATTGCTTTATGAGTAACTCTTATACAAGTCTTATTGATGCTTTGTCTTGAAAGTATTATTCATGAAAAGTCTTTGCTATATGATTTATTTGTTTACTCATTATCTTCATCATTGCTTCGAATCGCTGCATTCATCTCATATGCTTTACAATAGTGTTGATCAAGATTATGATAGCATGTCACTTCAGAAATTATCCTTGTTATCGTTTACCTACTCGGGGGCGAGTAGGAACTAAGCTTGGGGATGCTTGATACGTCTCAAACGTATCTATAATTTCTTATGTTCCATGCTACTTTTATGATGATACTCACATGTTTTATACATATTATATGTCATATTTATGCATTTTCCGGTACTAACCTATTGACGAGATGCCGAAGAGCCGGTTGCTGTTTTCTTTTGGTTTCAGAAATCCTACATAGGAAATATTCTAATTGGACGAAATCAACGCCCAGAGTCTTATTTTTCCACGAAGCTTCCAGAAGACCGAGGGAGAAACGAAGTGGGGCCACGAGGTGGCAACACACTAGGGCGGCGCGGGCCAGGCCCAGGCCGCACGGCCCTAGCGTGTGGGGCCCCCGTGACTCCTCCGACTCCGCCCTTCCGCCTACTTAAAGCCTTCGTCGCGAAACCCCGTACCGAGAGCCACGATACGAAAACCTTCCAGACGCCGCCGCCGCCTAATCCCATCTCGGGGGATTCAGGAGATCGCCTCCGGCACCCTGCCGGAGAGGGGAGTCATCTCCCGAGGGCTCTTCATCGCCATGATCGCCTCCGATCGATGTGTGAGTAGTCCACCCCGGACTATGGGTCCATAGCGTAGCTAGATGGTTGTCTTCTCCTCATTGTGCTATCATGTTAGATCTTGTGAGCTGCCTATCATGATCAAGATCATCTATTTGTAATGCTACATGTTGTGTTTGTTGGGATCCGATGAATATTGAATACTATGTCAAGTTGATTATCAATCTATCATATATGTTGTTTATGTTCTTGCATGCTCTCCGTTGCTAGTAGAGGCTCTGGCCAAGTTGATACTTGTGACTCCAAGAGGGGGTATTTATGCTCGATAGTGGGTTCATGCCTCCATTGAATCCGGGACAGTGACAGAAAGTTCTAAGGTTGTGATGTGCTGTTGCCACTAGGGATAAAACATCGATGCTTTGTCTAAGGATATTTGTGTTGATTACATTACGCACCATACTTAATGCAATTGTCTCGTTGTTTGCAACTTAATACGGAAGGGGTTCGGATGATAACTGAAGGTGGACTTTAGGCATAGATGCATGCTGGATAGCGGTCTATGTACTTTGTCTTAATGCCTTGATTAAATCTCATAGTACTCATCATGATATATGTATGTGCATTGTTATGCCTTCTTTATTTGTCAATTGCCCAACTGTAATTTGTTCACCCAACATGCTATTTATCTTATGGGAGAGACACCACTAGTGAACCGTGGACCCCGGTCCATTCTTTACATCTGAAATACAATCTACTGCAATTGTTCTTTACTGTTCTTCGCAAACGAACATCATCATCCACACTATACATCTAATCCTTTGTTTACACAAGCCGGTGAGATTGACAACCTCATGTTACGTTGGGGCAAAGTACTTTGATTGTGTTGTGCAGGTTCCACGTTGGCGCCGGAATCCCTGGTGTTGCGCCGCACTACACTCCGTCACCAACAACCTTCACGTGTTCCTTGACTCCTACTGGTTCGATAACCTTGGTTTCATACTGAGGGAAAACTTGCTGCTGGACGCATCACACCTTCCTCTTGGGGTTCCCAACGGACATGTGTAACTACTACCACGCTAACATGGCCCTCCCGGCCTCCCCTTTTGGCTGGCTCCGTCTTCTGCGAAAATAAGATCTTCGGTATATTTTCCGTCAATTGTTGATCTTCAGAAATATTGTATCCTGACGGTGCTTTTTCCAGCAGAATCCTGACTCCGGTGAGTAATTCTCCAATAATCATGAAACATGCAAAATAGGTGAAATAACATAAATATCATCTCTAAATATGAAATATATCAATGAATAAAACAAATTACGATATAAAATAGTGATGCAAAATGGACGTATCACCCTCTCATGGTGTTTGACGAGAAGGCCGTTCAAAGTTCTCGACAATACACCGATTACCCCTTCGCTGAAGTAGAATATAAATTTGTTCAAGGGAAAGATTTGGTCGAGAATCTCAGGAAGCTACCAACAAGTATGCGTAATTTGCATGCGTGGTATAGTAATGCCACAAAGAAAGGGATCGAGTCTATCATGGTGCGAGTTAAGGAAGAGCACTACTTCCAAGAATACTCGGTGAGCGTTGACTTCGGCGAACTTTTTCAGTTATACAATCTCCGGGCCCTCGACAAATCAATCATCAGTTGCTATTGTCTGTAAGTGATTTATTTATGTAATTTGAGAAGTCTTTAGCTCAGCTCGTTCATTGTCTGCAAATTATAATCTTTTGTGCGCTATATTATGCAGATCGAAGATGCTCGAATGCAAAAGGGATGAAATCAAGCACATTGGGTTCATTGACCCGGATACAATGCATGAAAAAACCATAGAGGATCCCATCTATAACAGGGATACACCGGAGACTTTGCTAAGGTTTTTGAAGCGACAACGTGACAAAAGGATAATACTTTGTCCTTACAACTTCAAGTGAGTGTTATATGACACTGCATATTTAACCGTGCGCAGGTTTCACTTTATTCTTATCGTCATTAAAATGTATGAGGAGAGGTTGAAGTCTTTGACTCACAAAGCAAAGAGGCTATACTATACAAGACGTGTTTTTTTATGCTCAAAAAGTAATTTTAATTCTTACCGGTCTTTTCGGTAATTTCCTGATATCAACTAATTGATAACTCTTTTATGCATTTTCTTTTGTCGGGCAGTGTATGGGAAATGTTCATCAAGGAAGATCGGTCCCATGAATGGAAACCGAAGCTGATATGGCGTGCGAACAAAGTAAGTAGTACTACCTAGGTCCACACACCTTTATCATACTTGATTATTGTTTCATTGAATTATATTCTTGTACATAAATGCCCGCATAAACCAGAGGGGACTAATCTAAGTGGATACTACATTTGTGAGTACATCCACAGAATTGTCAGTGAGAGAACGAATATTCAAAGAAATAAATTGGTACGAAAAAAATATTCACAAATTTATTTTGTTACCATAAGTTGTGCTTAGTTTCGGTAATAATTGTTTGTATGTGATTTGATATATATATATATACACACACACATAGCTCATGTATTCATTTGTATCTCATTCTTTTACAGTTGGCAAGAAAGCGGGACAAGATCTCAATCGAGGAACGCTTCAAAGCAATTGGCGATGAATTGGCGGGATTTTTCCTTCGGGACGTCATACCGCCATTCGGAGAGTTCCACTATGAATGAAGATGTACATGTAACATATAGTTTGACTCGGAGAGTACCACTATGCTACATGTAATAGATAGTATGCCTCGGAGAGTACCACTATATATGCATGAAGATCGATCTTCATGCATACTACTTAATTTGCGATCTTATGCAATTACATGTGTTATATTATATGCACCAAGTTGCTATGCATCACCTTTATCTTCATGTACTACCTAAACCCAAACGCGTAGCAGGCGCATCGACGCGATATGAAACGGTCCGATACCCCTAGACCCCTCCTAAAACCCTAAACCCTGAATTCTCTGCCGCGGCAGAGATTTCTGCATTTTCTCTGTCGCGGCAGAGAACCTTTGGTACCGGTTCGTATTACAAACCGGTACCAAAGCTCCCTAGCCCTGCCCTCTCCTGGGTGCCCACGTGGAGGCCCTTTAATACCGGTTCATAAGGAACCGGTACCAAAGGGGGGGGCCTTTTGTACCTGTTGCTTAACCGATACAGAAGGCCCTCTGGAACCGGTATTGTTGCCCCTTTTTCTACTAGTGACTATCTTTGTAGTGCACTGGTGAGATGGGCGCTGCAATGGAAAGGTAAAAAAACAACATCGTGGTGTCTAAAATAAGTGAGAGTGTAGGTGTTCCCAGTTCCCATGCTTAAAAAAACCATGTCGCAAAAGAAAAGTCATGAGGGAGCACCATGACAAATGGATGGTCAAAGAGCAAAGTCTCTTTATATTATTGTATGTGTTTGATAACAACACTCGAATATACTTCACCGTGTGCATAGTTGCTTTCAAGATTTGCAGGTACACGGTGTTCTCATTGAACACCTCAAGATTGGAAGAATCAAGATAGTAGTTAATAGATTTTCTGGTTTTGTGTGTGTGTCGCAAGTCAGCGTGGTTGGAGAGGTGAAGAAAAGAAACATGTTTCAGCGAAACTGGTAGTACCGGTGCTGAGAGCGGTAGTACCGCTACCGCGTTCAGCACCAGGTACACATCAACCTAGAACCTCGCTAGCGGTACTACCGCTCCCTTCTGGGACCTGTAGTACCGGTCGAGGTACCGCTGGCGATACCGCTTTATGGGGAAAACACACAGCAGACTTGCCGGTACCTTGACGGTACCTGAACCGGCACTACCGCTTGAGTCACCACCTGATGGTGAAACCTGGTAGTTCCGACCAGGTACCTGTCTGGTACCGGTTAAGAAAAACGTGCGGAACTTCTGACCAGGTACCGCAATGGTACCGGCCTGGAGTCCGGAGCACACAGACCTAATGCCGGTACCTTGACGATACCGACACCGGTAGTACCGTTTGTGCCCCATGTGTCCTTTGCCGAAGGCCTGAGTTTACCCTAATGCGGTAGTAGCGTTTGAGAAAGCGGTAGTACCGGTTGATCGGAACCTAAAGATAACGATTGGATTCGTAGACCCCTATAAAAGGGGTCTTCTTCCCCAACCCGATTTAGATCTTTTCTTCTCTTTCCTTCATTGTTGCTGAGCTCAAATCTTGAGGATCTCCCTCCTCATCCTACCAATCAAGCCCAAACTTTTAGGAGTGGTGGAGGAGATCCCGATCTATAGTTCCACCAAGAAAGATTTGCTAATCACAGCTAGTCCTTTGTGGATCTTGTAGCTAGGGTTCCTATTGTGAGATCTCTTGGAGATGAGCCCCTATGGAGGCTAGCCTGGTGATGTGCTATCCCCATGGGGTGTTGGGAGCCTCCAGTGTTGTGGAACTCACCCCAACCTCGTGTGAAGGAACCGCCGCCTCGACCGGTCTTGATAGTGGAGAAGTGAAGACTCCTTTGTGGGGTTTTCACGAGGAACAAGGTGAAGCCTTCATGGCTGTTGGCACCTTAGTGGACCACACCTCCTCAACACGGACGTACTCCCTTTTATGGGAGGAACTACGGTAAAACAAATCGTGTCTCGTCTCCCCTACCGTCCGCCCGGTTGTCTCGTTTCCTTTATACTTACTCTCTTTGTATTCCTGCACTAAAATTGGTATAGCGACCATTCACCTCCCCCCCTCTAGTCACGCCATGGTACATTTAGATGGTGTGGATAGTAGTGTGTACCTATCATGGTGATCATCTACAACTTCCCCAATGCGAAAAAACAAAAATACAAGCATGCCGGCTTGATATGAGTAAATGATATCCCTTCCATTAGTATTTAAGTGATGTCATCCTAACACAGGGTATGCAAGCGTGGATATGGTAGCAGGAGCCATAGGTAGACAATTTTTGGAGGATGAATATTCGATTATCATCCATGAATATTTGAGTATGTTTTCTAGTGATCGTCTAGACTTTCCGTGTTTCATATAAGCATAAGAATATTTATAAATAGGAACAAAAAGCCTATCTCATTATCCATACAATGTTCTTTTCACATTCAGCAGAAATCAGTGATTGGATATCCTTGCCATTCTTAATGGCTTTGCCCTAAGGAGGGTGGATATTTCTCGTCTTAACTTTGGGATATTGTCCCTAATCCCGAAGGTTCCGGGGGCGAATGAGCTTAAGTCGTTTAGGCCTATCTTGCCCATTAACGTTATTTCTAAGTTTGTTGCGAAATCTTACGCCTTACGCCTTTGTCACGTTGCTCATAGAATGATTAGTAGAAACCAGTCCACGTTCATCAAGGACAGGTAGATCCATGAGGGGGTTCTCTCCCTTCAAGAGATTATTCATGAGACCAAATATAGGAAGCTCCGGGGAGTTTTTTCTAAAATTAGACTTTGAGAAAGCCTATGATAGCGTTAATTTGGACTTTCTTTGTGAGGTCCTTCTTCGGAAAATCTTTGACCCAGGTTGGGTACACCGGGCTCTCGGTCTGTTCTAGGGGCGAACTTCTCCAGGAATGGTCAAAGGGGGTTGCGTCAGGGTGACTTTGCGGTTGAAGCCATAGATGCGACGCTTCGGAAGGCTAATGATGCAGGCCATTTTCAGGTCCTAGTACCACACTTATCCCTGGGGGTGACACATCTACAATATGCGGACGACACGATCATCATGATCCAAGCAGACATGCTTGGGACTGCGAATCTCAAGATTGTCCTGTTGTGCTTTGAGAACATGACAGGATTTCAGATTAACTTTCACAAGAGTGAGGTTTGGTCATGGGGGTCTTGGACTGGCCAACAGGATTGCCAAGCTCAAATGTGCAAGGAAAATACCCCTTCACCTACCTTGGTCTCTGAAAGTTCAGAGATGGTAAACCTAGAGGGGGTGAATAGGTTTCTACAGATTTTAATTCTTTCTTTGCAATATTAGGCTTTGCGGAATATAAAGATGAGCCTAATGAAAATTAGGTGAAGCAACCTATATGAGGATACAAGTAACTCAAGCACGAAGGCTCTCACAGGCAGTTATATCACAAGTAAGGAGTTCGGTTAGAGATAACCGATAGCACGCGGAGATGAGGGTTTATTCCCGTGTTTCCTTCGTTTGCAAGAAGGTACGTCATGTTTGGAGGGGTGGAGGTCCCACGAAGGATTCCCCACGCCACGAAGGCTCACCCTACTCTCCGGAGCCTATCCCATGAAGGAATAGCTCACTCACTTGTGGTAGACTTTGAGGTAGTGATGTAGCCCGACCTACGGTCTTCGCTTCATCATGTGCTTCAACGACAAGAACCACACTCAAGGCCGAGGTCACGGAGGCATGGAAGAGAAGAAGGAAGAAGAGCGCCTGATCGCCTAGGAGAGAAGGCGACCGCCACAAGTCAATTCGGGCCAAGGCCCATGTATCCCCTTGTATGCCTAAACTACCCCTCCTTTAGTGGCTCCCTATATATAGGCTCCCACCTCCCCTTCATTAGGTTAAGACATAACTTGAGTGAGAACTTGGCTTATGCCTCCACCATCCCTTTGGGATTAGGGAAACCCCTCCTTAGATTATCCAAATCTATTGTACAAGGCACTCCTTATATGATTAGTCTCTCACACTTGTGATTCTACCACCGGTCTCTCGTGTGATTCCACCGATCGTATACCGATCTTCTCTCGGGGATTCTACCGCGTGTCTCTCCCTTGAGAGATTCTATCGGGATAGTGGTTCGGGCTATCGGGAGTAAACCGGAATTGTATCGGGTTGGTGTGTGTTTGCGTGAGTTCATCGTGTTCTTCGCCGTGTTCTTCGTGTTCTTCCTCTCCCCCGCTTTCCCTCGGTCAATTCATGAGATCGGGCAACCCACGTGGCCTTGACATCATATGGTAGAGAAAGGTTGCACGACACCCTCCAATTTCACCAATTTCGCTAAAAAAAATTCCCAAAAATTTTGCCCCAAAAATAGCTCGAATTTGGATCTCTGGATTTGTTGAGTTTTTTGTGGTTTTGGTCCACAGATCTGTTGTCTCTTGTGTTGATCTACATCTCCTCCAAATTTCACCGTCAAATTCCTTGTATTTCGCTCAGAATCGACGAATTTCTGCCCCAATTTCCGCTGCTCACGAAGAACAGTTCGTCCTGTTCGTGCTCACCGGCACTGCCGGCCGATTCCTGGCGGCACTACCGGCCCCCATCATCTTCAACCTCCCACCGCCCCTGGCCTCGCGCGCGCCTGGTCGCCTTCCGCTCACAGGCCTACAGCGCCGGCCAAACCACCGCACGAAACAACCACCGCCTGGACCTGCCGCTGCAACCGCCGCACCCCGCGCTGCTCTCGCTCGCCTGAATCGCCGCTCGCCCGCCCCACGCCACCACGATCCGCATCAGCAGCGCTCGCTCGCGCAACCACCGTGCCGCTCTGCTCCTGGCCCACGCACGCCCGCGCCGCAGCATCACGCCGTCCACTTACGCGCTGCCCCGCTTGGGCTCAGCTCCCGCCGCCCCTGCTCCCGCGGGTCAACCACCCAGGCCTGCCGCGCCACCAGCTCAGCTGCCGCTCCGCTCGCCCCATTGCTCCTCACGCTGCACAGGCCACATCGCCCTGACCACCTCCCGCTGCAAGCAGGCCAAGCCACCCCAGCTCCACCTACTCCGTTCACGCACGCGTGAGACAAGGCCCAGCCTGCTAAATCCGCTTGATTTCCTCACAGGTCGCAGCTCGCGTGTCCGCCTACACCCAGCTCAAGAGCACCAGCGAGCTCGCCCCGGCACTGCCGTGCTCATCCGACCGGCACTACCGCTGAGCGCAGTCCGGCACTACCGGCCAGGCCACCCCGGCACTGCCGGTTATCTACTGATTCGACCCAATTTTGACTCAAGTTTCACCCAATTCTGACCCATCTTTTTGCCCCAAATTTTGACAACTTTCCGGCGCCCGTTTGACTCCAAATTTTAACATCAATCCCCAAATATTCCACATAGCCTACGTCTAATTTTCCGTGATTTTTGGAGCATAACTTTCGACCGCTCGTTTTGACCCAACTTTTCGGGCATTGACTTATTTTGCTCGGTTTCCGATTTGGAGTGCATCGGTCGTCTACTCCACCTCCGCGCCTACATCAACACCGCGACGACACCGTTGGCACCCCGGATTCCGGCGCAACTTCGCCATCGTCATCGACACCACCAATTCGCCATCGCAAGTTCGTGTGCTTGACACCGCCTAACGTCAATAGGTATAACTTGCCTCCCCTAACCCTGTAGCCCCTTTCTTCCTTTGTGTACCTATCCCATTGAGAGTGGCTTTCCGAGCGTTGCGAAGCATTGCACAAGTGTCACGACCGTGAGAGGGTTTGTGTGTGTGCGTTGTGTTGAGCGAAGCTCCGAAGCAAGCTCGGTGTGAAAGATACACAAAAGAAGAAAAGAGTGACATATACATAGAGAAAATAAAGCTTCTAAGCATAGAAAAAAAAGTGAAAAAAAAGAGAAAAAGAAAAATAAATAGAAAAAGAGTGTGTGTCCACCGATACCGAGAAGTGCAAAGCTTGTGCGCACTAAGAGAGAAAAGAGAAGAGTGGCATTTGTGCAAATCTTGTTGCTTCTTTCTTGTGCAACCAAGCTACGGTCTCTCTTGTGTTGGCGTGACACCGAGCATATAGTCTTCGTTAGGACCATCTTTGTCACTTGCTCACTTCCTTGGTCGCGCTAACCCCATTGATCTTCTTGTGTGTGTTTCCGTGTTTCCTTGACATAGATCACCACTCTTGACATTTGACTTTGGATCTTACCCACATTTGACAATAGACTTTTCCGTTGATCTTTTCGTTTGCTATCCACCCCTTACCCACCACATATAGTGTTTCTTAGCCTTTTGCGTGTGTGTGAGTAACCCCGATACATTTCGACTTTGCTCTTGACTTGAACCATTTTTCCGATACTTTCTTGAAAGGTGGGATACTTGTGTAGCTTTCCTTCCACCACATACACATACACCTTACCTAGTGAGTGATATACAATATGACCCCACAAGAACAAGCCGAAATGAGAGCATACTTTGCCGAGCTAGAAGCTCGAGAAGCCAAGATGACCTCCCAAGATAAAGCCGAGTGCGACACATACTTCAAACACCTTGAGAGCAAGAGTGACACACCCCATGAGTTGAGTGAGGACACTTGGATTTCTAACAACTTAACCTCTACTCCTCTTGTGTTGTCTTCCTCTTTGCTAGGTTGCTCGGACATCGACGACGCCATTGCCATGGAGATGAGGGACTCCACTATATGTGAGATGAGCGACTCCACTATATGTGAGATGAGTGACTCCACTATATGTGAGCTTGATGAGTGCCTCCACTTCGAGAGCATGAGTGATACACCAAGTGAGATGAGAGTGGTAGTTGATAGGTCATGTGAGGCCATTTCGAATTCTAACAACTTACCCTCTACCTCTAGTGTGTTTCCTTGTGTCTTATTAGGTCCCATGGATGACGAGACGCCGATCATGGAGAAGATGTACATGGTGCATGAAGATGATGATATCACACCATGCTTACTTGAAGATGAACATGGAGGCCACATCGAGCCTACCTCTTCCACAACACCTACCTCATATGAGCGGGACTACAAAGGTACCTATATGGGTGTTGATGATGCCATGATCCCACTAGTGGACATGATGATTTGTGAGTGCTTGCATGAGTTGGATGATCCTATTGCTATGTCATATGCTTCTTTCACTTTCCCTTGTGATACTTGTGATACCACTATTGTTGATCATGTGGAATTAGTTGCTTGTGACAATTTGACCATGCCATGCTATGATACAAACTTGAACATGTTTTGTGCTACATGCTTGCAATATTCTCCCATTAATGCAACCAAAATATTGAACACTTGCTCTTTCCAATGCTTGGTTTGCAATGATGTTAATATGCTTGTGAATGAGATTGCCCCCATAGCTCTCTCACATTTTGGAGACTTTGCATATATCCATGTTGAGCATGTTCCCATGTTTACTCCGCATATTCACCACATCTACTATGGTAAATTGCTTAATGCTAATGGTGATGTGCAAAAGAAATGGACCATCATGATGGATGATGTGTTCATATACCATGCACACACGTTCTTTGCTTTGCCTATTGTGTGTGTAGGTACAAGAATACCAATGTCAACCTCGATTGAGCACGAGTTGACAAAGCGAGCTCTTGAGAGCATAATACAAGTAAGTTCAAGATCGAACCCGGCTCTAATACCTTTCCCATGCTTTGCATTGAACATGCCGAACAATTTCTCTTTCTTGTGGTTCTTTTGCAAGCATGATGATGTGATTCTTACCGTTGGTGTTGCCTCAAACAAGTTGACCAATTGCTCTTTCATTTGGTTTGTTGGCACGCACGGTTGTGCAAATGTTTTGGTGAACTTTTTGGAAGATATGTTGTGTGTTGCACCAAATATGAGGACAAATTTCTCTTTCCAATGGTTTGTGTGCACACATGTTGATGATATTTTGGACACTTCCTCTTATGCGTTTTGGCCAAATTCTCCACTTATTGCTTCAAGGATGTTGAACAATTTCTCTTTCCGATGCCTTGAGTGCAATAATGCACATGAGTTTCTACATGAGATGGACATCATAGTCGTCTCACAATTTGGAGTTTTTGTGTTTCCGCATTTGGAAGATGTTGAAATGGAGTTCTTACACATTGACCTTGCATATGCATTATTCTTGATATATTTGTGTTGTGCTAACGGTGTTGTGAACATGAATGGACATGTCGTTGATGATATGCTCCTCTATCACGCACACATATACTTTGCTTGGTCTTTGTTGTGTGAAGGTACTTGTGACTTGTGGATGAGCGTCAATGAATGGGTTCAACCCCACACATCTACTACACAAGATCTCTCGATGAGAGCACACCGGTATCTTGCTAAGGTGACCTCCTTCTACTTGCGCTCCCTTGCTAAATCCATTGAACTTTGGCTACGCTTTGATTGCTCCTTTGCTTTTCTTGTGCTATTGATAGGGCTCTTGACAAGTGAAGGGAAATTAAAGCGTTGGTGTCATCTACCTCCTCTACACATTCATGAAGACTCATCGTCGAGGACGACTCTTTTTGGGGGGAGATGATGTAGCCCGACCTACGGTCTTCGCTTCATCATGTGCTTCAACGACAAGAACCACACTCAAGGCCGAGGTCACGGAGGCATGGAAGAGAAGAAGGAAGAAGAGCGCCTGATCGCCTAGGAGAGAAGGCGACCGCCACAAGTCAATTCGGGCCAAGGCCCATGTATCCCCTTGTATGCCTAAACTACCCCTCCTTTAGTGGCTCCCTATATATAGGCTCCCACCTCCCCCTTCATTAGGTTAAGACATAACTTGAGTGAGAACTTGGCTTATGCCTCCACCATCCCTTTGGGATTAGGGAAACCCCCTCCTTAGATTATCCAAATCTATTGTACAAGGCACTCCTTATATGATTAGTCTCTCACACTTGTGATTCTACCACCGGTCTCTCACTCGTGTGATTCCACCGATCGTATACCGATCTTCCTCTCGGGGATTCTACCGCGTGTCTCTCCCTTGAGAGATTCTATCGGGATAGTGGTTCGGGCTATCAGGAAACTGAATTGTATCGGGTTGGTGTGTGTTTGCGTGAGTTCATCGTGTTCCGTGTTCTTCGTGTTCTTCCTCTCCGAGCCTTTCCCGGTCAATTCATGAGATCGCTCACTCACTTGTGGTAGACTTTGAGGCAGCCTCCAAACCTTCACAATCTTGTCAGGAGCAAATCCACAGCCCGGATGCTTCCGGACTCTCTTGCCCACCTAGGGTTTCCAAGGAACCCTAGAGAGCAAGTTTCTTGATGAATACAAGGGGGAATAAGATTTGGCTTGGTAGAACAGTAGATCGGGTCCTCCTCTATCGTTTCCCCGGAGGGATTTGAGTTTGGGTGGAGGAGGAGGGAGATCTGAGGCTTTTGGTGTTTCTAACAATGAAGTATGAGAGAGAGAGAGAGCTCAAGAGCAACTTGTAGTGCAGTGCCTACCCCTTCAGAGGTAGATGAAGGGGTATATATAGTGTCACTTGAAATATGACCGTTGATGACTTGCCACATCAGCATTTTCCTCGAGGAACCCGGTCAACCGGGCCTGGGGCCGGGACGTCCGGCGCATGGCCGAGTCAGACCGGGCCAGGGACCGGGCCAGCCGTTCCAAACCGGAGGGGGAGCCCCGACCGGCGGGCTCGGGGACATACCGGACATCCCCCGGCGGCACCCGGTCGGTTATGGGGGCGCTGCCCAAGACCCGGCCCAACCGAGCGAGTGACCGGACGGAGCCGGTCTAGACCGGGCCTGGGACCGGGCGCAAACTGGTGAGGCTTGATACGTCTCCAACGTATCTATAATTTCTTATGTTCCATGCTACTTTTATGATGATACTCACATGTTTTATACACACTTTATGTCATTATTATGCATTTTGCGCACTAACCTATTGACAAGATGCCAAAGAGCCGCTTGTCAAGTCGTTTTTGGTTCCAGGAAGGCTGTTCGGGCAATATTCTCGGAATTCGACGAAACGAAAGCCAAATATCTTAATTCACCGAGACGGACCTGATTGCGTGTAATACACACGTCCGTTGGGAACCCCAAGAGGAAGGTGTGATGCGCACAGCAGCAAGTTTTCCCTCAGTAAGAAACCAAGGTTATCGAACCAGTAGGAGTCAAGAAGCACGTTGAAGGTTTATGGCGGCGGAGTGAAGTGCGCGCAACACCAGGGATTCGCGCCAACGTGGAACCTCGCACAACACAATCACAATCGCAGTACTTTTCCCAACGTAATGCTGAGGTTGTCAATCTCACCGGCTTGCTGTAAACAAAGGATTAGATGTATAGTGTGGATGATGATGATTGTTTGCGAAGAACAGTAAAGAACAATTGCAATAGATTGTATTTCAGATGTAAAGAATAGGACCGGGGTCCACAGTTCACTAGTGGTGTCTCTCCCATAAGATAAACAGATGTTGGGTGAACAAATTATAGTTGGGCAATTGACAAATAAAGAAGGCATAACAATGCACATACATATATCATGATGAGTACTATGAGATTTAATCAGGGAATTACGACAAAGTACATAGACCGCTATCCAGCATGCATCTATGACTAAAAAGTCCACCTTCAGGTTATCATCCGAACCCCTTCCAGTATTAAGTTGTAAACAACAGACAATTGCATTAAGTATGGTGTGTAATGTAATCAACACAAATATCCTTAGACAAAGCATCGATGTTTTATCCCTAGTAGCAACAAGACATCCACAACCTTAGAACTGTCACTGTCCCACATTTAATGGAGGCATGAACCCACTATCGAGCATAAATACTCCCTCTTGGAGTCACAAGTATCAACTTGGCCAGAGCCTCTACTAGCAACGGAGAGCATGCAAGAACATAAATAACATATATGATAGATTGATAATCAACTTGACATAGTATTCAATATTCATCGGATCCCAACAAACACAACATGTAGCATTACAAATAGATGATCTTGATCATGATAGGCAGCTCACAAGATCTAACATGATAGCACAATAAGGAGAAGACAACCATCTAGCTCTGCTATGGACCCATAGTCCAGGGGTGGACTACTCACACATCGATCCGGAGGCGATCATGGCGATGAAGAGACCTCCGGAGATGATTCTCCCGGCAGGTGCCGAGGCGATCTCCCGAATCCCCCGAGATGGGATTGGCGGCGGTGATGGCGTGTATTTCACACGTTCGTTGGAACCCCAAGAGGAAGGTATGATGCGCACAGCAGCAAGTTTCCCTCAGAAAGAAACCAAGGTTTATCGAACCAGAGGAGCCAAGAAGCACGTTGAAGGTTGATGGCGGCGGGATGTAGTGCGGCGCAACACCAGAGATTCCGGCGCCAACGTGGAACCTGCACAACACAACCAAAGTACTTTGCCCCAACGAAACAGTGAGGTTGTCAATCTCACCGGCTTGCCGTAACAAAGGATTAACCGTATTGTGTGGAAGATGATTGTTTGCAGAGAAAATAGTAAAAACAAGTATTGCAGCAGATTTGTATTTCAAGATAAAAGAATGGACCGGGGTCCACAGCTCACTAGAGGTGTCTCTCCCATAAGATAAAAGCATGTTGGGTGAACAAATTACAACGGGCAATTGACAAATAGAGAGGGCATAACAATGCACATACATGACATGATAAGTATAGTGAGATTTAATTGGGCATTACGACAAAGAACATAGACCGCCATCCAACCGCATCTATGCCTAAAAAGTCCACCTTCAGGTTATCATCCGAACCCCTCCAGTATTAAGTTGCTAACAACAGACAATTGCATTAAGTATGGTGCGTAATGTAATCAGCAACTACATCCTTGACATAGCGCTAATGTTTTATCCCTAGTGGCAACAGCACAACACAACCTTAGGGGTTTCTGTCACTCCCCCAGGTGTCAATGCAGGCATGAACCCACTATCGAGCATAAGTACTCCCTCTTGGAGTTAAAAGTAAAAACTTGGCCAGAGCCTCTACTAGAAACGGAGAGCATGCAAGATCATAAACAACACATGTATAATAACTTGATAATTAACATGACATGGTATTCTCTATCCATCGGATCCCGACAAACACAACATATAGAATTACAGATAGATGATCTTGATCATGTTAGGCAGCTCACAAGATCCAACAATGAAGCACAATGAGGAGAAGACAACCATCTAGCTACCGCTATGGACACATAGTCCAGGGGTGAACTACTCACTCATCACTCCGAGGCGACCATGGCGGTGTAGAGTCCTCCGGAGATGATTCCCCTCGCAGGGTGCCGGAGGCGATCTCCCGGATCCCCCGAGATGGGATCGGCGGCGGCGGCGTCTCCGGAAGGTTTTCCGTATCGTGGCTCTCTGATCGGGGTTTCGTCACGGAGACTTTTTATAGGCGGAAGGGCAGGTCAAGAGGCGGACGGGGCCCCACACACCACGGCCGCGCGGCCAAGGGGGCCGCGCCGCCCCTATAGTGTGGCCCCTCCGTGGCCCCTCTTCGTCTCTCCTTCGGACTTCTGGAAGCTTCGTGAGAAAATAGGCCCCGGGCTTTGATTTCGTCCAATTCCGAGAATATTTCCTTACTAGGATTTCTGAAACCAAAAACACAGAAAACAAGGAACGGCACTTCGGCATCTTGTTAATAGGTTAGTTCCAAAATGCACGAATATGACATAAAGTGTGCATAAAACATGTAGATAACATCAATAATGTGGCATAGAACATAAGAAATTATCGATACGTCGGAGATGTATCAAGCATCCCAAGCTTAGTTCTGCTCGTCCCGAGCAGGTAAAACGATAACAAAGATAATTTCTCAAGTGATATGCCATCATAACCTTGATCATACTATTTGTAAACATATGTAGTGGAGCCATCAAAACAATGGTAATGACATGAGTAAACAGTGAATCATATAGCAAAGACTTTTCATGAATAGTACTTCAAGACAAGTATTAATAAGTCTTGCATAAGAGTTAACTCATAAAGCAATAAATCAAAGTAAAGGTATTGAAGCAACACAAAGGAAGATTAAGTTTCAGCGGTTGCTTTCAACTTGTAACATGTATATCTCATGGATAATTGTCAACATAGAGTAATATAACAAGTACAATATGCAAGCATGTAAGAATCAATGCACAGTTCACACAAGTGTTTGCTTCTTGAGGTGGAGAGACATAGGTGAACTGACTCAACATAAAAGTAAAGAGAATGGTCCTTCAAAGAGGAAAGCATCGATTGCTATATTTGTGCTAGAGCTTTTATTTTGAAAACATGAAACAATTTTGTCAACGGTAGTAATAAAGCATATGAGTTATGTACATTATATCTTACAAGTTGCAAGTCTCATGCATAGTATACTAATAGTGCTCGCACCTTGTCCTAATTAGCTTGGACTACCGGATCTTTGCAATGCACATGTTTTGACCAAGTGTCACAATGGGGTACCTCCATGCCGCCTGTACAAAGGTCTAAGGAGAAAGCTCGCATTTTGGATTTCTCGCTTTTGATTATTCTCAACTTAGACATCCATACCGGGACAACATGGACAACAGATAATGGACTCCTCTTTAATGCATAAGCATGTGGCAACAATTATTATTCTCATATGAGATTGAGGATATGTGTCCAAAACTGAAACTTCCACCATGAATCATGGCTTTAGTTAGCGGCCCAAAGTTCTTCTCTAACAATATGCATGCTCCAACCATGAAGGTGGTAGATCTCTCTTACTTCAGACAAGACGGACATGCATAGCAACTCACATGACATCCAACAAAGAATAGTTGATGGCGTCCCCAGAAACATGGTTATCGCACAACAAGCAACTTAATAAGAGATAAAGTGCATAAGTACATATTCAATACTACAATAGTTTTTAAGCTATTTGTCCCATGAGCTATATATTGCAAAGGTGAATGATGGAATTTTAAAGGTAGCACTCAAGCAATTTACTTTGGAATGGCGGATAAATACCATGTAGTAGGTAGGTATGGTGGACACAAATGGCATAGTGGTTGGCTCAAGGATTTTGGATGCATGAGAAGTATTCCCTCTCGATACAAGGTTTAGGCTAGCAAGGCTATTTGAAACAAATACAAGGATGAACGGTGCAGCAAAACTCACATAAAAGACATATGGTAAACATTATAAGACTCCATACCGTCTTCCTTGTTGTTCAAAACTCAATACTAGATGTTATCTAGACTCTAGAGAAACCAAATATGCAAACCAAATTAACAAGCTCTAAGTGTTTCTTCATTAATGGGTGCAAAGTATATGATGCAAGAGCTTAAACATGAGCACAACAATTGCCAAGTATCAAATTATCCAAGACATTTTAGAGTTACTACATGTATCATTTTCCAATTCCAACCATATAACAATTTAACGAAGAAGAAACTTCGCCATGAATACTATGAGTAGAGCCTAAGGACATACTTGTCCATATGCTACAGCGGAGCGTCTCTCTCCCATAAAGTGAATGCTAGGATCCATTTTATTCAAACAAAACAAAAAAAACAAAAACAAACCGCTCCAAGCAAAGTACATAAGATGTGGCCGAATAAAAATATAGTTTCAGGGGAGGAACCTGATAATTTGTCGATGAAGAAGGGGATGCCTTGGGCATCCCCAAGCTTAGACGCTTGAGTCTTCTTATAATATGCAGGGATGAACCACGGGGCATCCCCAAGCTTAGAGCTTTCACCTCCTTGATCATATTGCATCATACTCCTCTCTTGATCCTTGAAAACTTCCTCCACACCAAACTCGAAACAACTCATTAGAGGGCTAGTGCATAATAAAAATTCACATGTTCAGAGGTGACACAATCATTCTTAACACTTCCGGACATTGCATAAAGCTACTGGACATTAATGGATCAAAGAAATTCATCCAACATAGCAAAAGAGGCAATGCGAAATAAAAGGCAGAATCTGTCAAACAGAACAGTCCGTAAAGATGGATTTTATTAGGCCACCAGACTTGCTCAAACGAAAATGCTCAAATTGAATGAAAGTTGCGTACATATCTGAGGATCATGCTCGTAAATTGGCGTAATTTTCTGAGCTACCTACAGGGAGATAGACCCAGATTCGTGACAGCAAAAAAATCTGGAACTGCGCAGTAATCCAAATCTAGTACTTACTTTTCTATCAAAGACTTTACTTGGCACAAAAAAACATAAAACTAAGATAAGGAGAGGTTGCTACAGTAGTAAACAACTTCCAAGACACAAATGTAAAACAAAAATACTGGAGTAAAAACATGGGTTGTCTCCCATAAGCGCTTTTCTTTAACGCCTTCAGCTAGGCGCAGAAAGTGTAACTCAAGTAACATCAAGAGACGAAGCATCAACATCATAATTTGTTCTAATGATAGAATCATAAGGTAACTTCATTATCTTTCTAGGGAAGTGTTCCATACCTTTCTTGAGAGGAAATTGATATTTAATATTACCTTCCTTCATATCAATAGTAGCACCAACGGTTCGAAGAAAAGGTCTTCCCAATATAATGGGACAAGATGCATTGCATTCAATATCCAAGACAACAAAATAAACGGGGACAAGGTTATTGTTAACCATAATATGAACATTATCAACTCTCCCCAAAGGTTTCTTTTTAGCATTATCAGCGAGATTAATATCCAGATAACAATTTTTCAATGGTGGCAAGTCAAGCATATCATAAACTTTTTTAGGCATAACAAATACTTGCACCAAGATCACATAAAGCATTACAATCAAAATCTTTGACTCTCATTTTAATGATGGGCTCCCAACCATCCTCTAGCTTTCTAGGAATAGAAGTTTCAAGTTTTAGTTTTTCTTCTCTAGCTTTTATGAGAGCATTTGTAACATGTTTTGTGAAAGCCAAATTTATAGCACTAGCATTGGGACTTTTAGCAAGTTTTTGCAAGAACTTTATAACTTCAGAGATGTGGCAATCATCAAAATCTAAATCATTACAATCTAAAGCAATGGGATTATCATCCCCAAGGTTGGAAAAAATTTCAGCAGTTTTATCAGTTTAGCTTTAGCAGTTTCAGGTAATTTTGCGCGCTTTGCACTAGGAGTAGAAGCATTGCCAACACCAATTATTTTACCATTGATAGTAGGAGGTGCAGCAACATGTGAAGAATTAGCATTGCTAGTGGTGGTAATAGTCCAAACTTTAGCTACATTTTCCTTTTTAGCTAGTTTTTCATTTTCTTCTCTATCCCACCTAGCACGCAGTTCAGCCATTAATCTTATATTCTCATCAATTCTAACTTGGATGGCATTTGCTGTAGTAACAATTTTATTTTCAATATCCCTATTAGGCATAACTTTCGATTTCAAAAGATCAACATCGGAGGCAAGACTATCAACTCTAGAAACAAGAATATCAATTTTATTGAGCTTTTCCTCAACAGATTTGTTAAAGGCAGTTTGTGTACTAATAAATTCTTTAAGCATGGCTTCAAGTCCAGGGGGTGTATTCCTATTATTGTTGTAAGAATTCCCATAAGAATTAGCATAACCGTTACCATTATTATAAGGATATGGCCTATAGTTATTACTAGAATTGTTCCGATAAGCATTGTTGTTGAAATTATTATTTTTAATGAAGTTTACATCAACATGTTCTTCTTGGGCAACCAATGAAGCTAATGGAACATTATTAGGATCAACATTAGTCCTATCATTCGCAAGCATAGACATAATAGCATCAACTTTATCATTCAAGGAAGAGGATTCTTCAACAGAATTTACCTTCTTACCTTGTGGAGCGCTTTCCGTGTGCCATTGAGAGTAATTAACCATCATATTATCAAGGAGCTTTGTTGCTGCACCAAGAGTGATGGACATAAAGGTACCTCCAGCAGCTGAATCCAATAAATTCCGCGAAGAAAAATTTAGTCCTGCATAGAAGGTTTGGATGATCATCCAAGTAGTCAGTCCATGGGTTGGGCAATTTTTAACCAGAGATTTCATTCTTTCCCAAGCTTGAGCAACATGTTCATTATCCAATTGTTTAAAATTCATTATGCTACTCCTCAAAGATATAATTTTAGGAGGGGGATAATATCTACCAATAAAAGCATCCTTGCATTTAGTCCAGGAATCAATACTATTCTTAGGCAGAGACATCAACCAATCTTTAGCTCTTCCTCTTAAGGAGAAAGGGAACAATTTTAATTTTATAATGTCACCATCTACATCTTTATACTTTTGCATTTCACATAGTTCAACAAAATTATTGAGATGGGCAGCAGCATTATCAGAACTAACACCAGAAAATTGCTCTCGCATGACAAGATTAAGTAAAGCAGGTTTAATTTCAAAGACTTCTGCTGTAGTAGCAGGTGGAGCAATAGGTGTGCATAATAAATCATTATTATTTGTGCTAGTGAAGTCACACAACTTAGTATTTTCAGGGTTGGCCATTTTAGCAATAGTAAATAAAACAAACTAGATAAAGTAAATGCAAGTAAACTAATTTTTTTGTGTTTTCGATATAGCAAACAAGATAGCAAATAAAGTAAAGCTAGCAACTAATTTTTTTGTGTATTGATATAATGCAGCAAACAAAGTAGTAAATAAAATAAAGCAAGACAAAAACAAAGTAAAGAGATTGAGAAGTGGAGACTCCCTTGCAGCGTGTCTTGATCCCGGCAACGGCGCCTAAAAAGAGCTTGATGGCGTGTATTTCACACGTTCGTTGGGAACCCCAAGAGGAAGGTATGATGCGCACAAGTTTTCCCTCATAAAGAAACCAAGGTTTATCGAACCAGGAGGAGCCAAGAAGCACGTTGAAGGTTGATGGCGGCGGGATGTAGTGCGGCGCAACACCAGAGATTCCGGCGCCAACGTGGAACCTGCACAACACAACCAAAGTACTTTGCCCCAACGAAACAGTGAGGTTGTCAATCTCACCGGCTTGCCGTAACAAAGGATTAACCGTATTGTGTGGAAGATGATTGTTTGCAGAGAAAATAGTAAAAACAAGTATTGCAGCAGATTTGTATTTCAGATAAAAGAATGGACCTGGGTCCACAGCTCACTAGAGGTGTCTCTCCCATAAGATAAAAGCATGTTGGGTGAACAAATTACGGGCAATTGACAAATAGAGAGGGCATAACAATGCACATACATGACATGATAAGTATAGTGAGATTTAATTGGGCATTACAACAAAGTACATAGACCGCCATCCAATCGCATCTATGCCTAAAAAGTCCACCTTCAGGTTATCATCCGAACCCCCTCCAGTATTAAGTTGCTAACAACAGACAATTGCATTAAGTATGGTGCGTAATGTAATCAACAACTACATCCTCGGACATAGCGCCAATGTTTTATCCCTAGTGGCAACAAGACAACACAACCTTAGGGGTTTCTGTCACTCCCCTGTGTGTCAATGCAGCATGAACCCACTATCGAGCATAAGTACTCCCTCTTGGAGTTAAAAGTAAAAACTTGGCCAGAGCCTCTACTAGAAACGGAGAGCATGCAAGATCATAAACAACACATGTATAATAACTTGATAATTAACATGACATGGTATTCTCTATCCATCGGATCCCGACAAACACAACATATAGAATTACAGATAGATGATCTTGATCATGTTAGGCAGCTCACAAGATCCAACAATGAAGCACAATGAGGAGAAGACAACCATCTAGCTACTGCTATGGACCCATAGTCCAGGGGTGAACTACTCACTCATCACCCGGAGGCGACCATGGCGGTGTAGAGTCCTCCGGAGATGATTCCCCTCTCCGGCAGGTGCCGGAGGCGATCTCCTGATCCCCCGAGATGGGATCGGCGCGCGCGTCTCTGGAAGGTTTTCCGTATCGTGGCTCTCGGTACTGGGGGTTTCGTCACGGAGACTTTTATAGGCGGAAGGGCAGGTCAAGAGGCGGCACGGGGGCCCCACACCACAGGGCCGCGCGGCCAAGGGGGGGGCCGCGCCGCCCTATAGTGTGGCCCCTCCGTGGCCCCTCTTCGTCTCTCCTTCGGACTTCTGGAAGCTTCGTGAGAAAATAGGCCCCTGGGCTTTGATTTCGTCCAATTCCGAGAATATTTCCTTACTAGGATTTCTCGAAACAAAAACAGAAAACAACTGGCACTTCGCATCTTGTTAATAGATTAGTTCCAGAAAATGCACGAATATGACATAAAGTATGCATAAAACATGTAGATAACATCAATAATGTGGCATAGAACATAAGAAATTATCGATACGTCGGAGACGTATCGTGCTCCGAAGGTTTTCCGACGTGGCTCTTGACCGGGGGTTTCGTGACGAAGGCTTTAAGTAGGCGGAAGGGCAGGTCAGGCGTCACGAGGCCCACACAAGAGGCCGGCGCGGCCAGGGCTTGGGCCGCGCCGCCCTTGTGTGGCCACTCGTGGCCCCACTTCGTTTCCTCTTCGGACTTCCGGAAGCTTCGTGGAAAAATAGTACCCGGGCGTTGATTTCGTCCAATTCCGAGAATATTTCCTTACTAGGATTTCTGAAACCAAAAACAGCAAAAAACAGCAACTGGCTTTCGGCATCTCGTCAATAGGTTAGTGCCGAAAATGCATAATAATGACATATAATGTGTATAAAACATGTGAGTATCATCAATAAAGTAGGATGGAACATAAGAAATTATAGATACGTTTGAGACGTATCAAGCATCCCCAAGCTTAGTGCCTACTCGTCCTCGAGTAGGTAAACGATAACAAAGATAATTTCTGAAGTGACATGCTATTATAATCTTGATCATACTATTGTAAGCATATGAGATGAATGCAGCGATTCGAAGCAATGATGAAGATAATGAGTAAACAAATGAATCATATAGCAATGACTTTTCATGAATAATACTTTCAAGACAAGCATCAATAAGACTTGCATAAGAATTACTCATAAAGCAATAAATTCAAAGTAAAGGCATTGAAGCAACACAAAGGAAGATATAAGTTTCAGCCGTTGCTTTCAACTTCAACATATTTATCTCATGGATAATTGTCAACACAAAGTAATATAACAAGTGCAATAGGTAAACATGTAAGAATCAATGCACACAGTTGACACAAGTGTTTGCTTCTGGGATAGAAAGAATAGGAAAACTGACTCAACAATAAATTAAAAGATTGGCCCTTCGCAGAGGGAAGCATGGATTACTATATTTGTGCTAGAGCTTTTCATTTTGAAAACAAGAAACAATTTTGTCAACGGTAGTAATAAAGCATATGTGTTATGTATAAGATATCTTATAAGTTGCAAGTCTCATGCATGGTATACTAATAGTGCTCTCACCTTGTCCTAATTAGCTTGGATTAACACGGATTATCATTGCATAGCATATGTTTCAACCATGTCACAAAGGGGTACCTCTATGCCGCATGTACAAAGCTCTAAGGAGAAAACTCGCATTGGATTTCTCGCTTTTGATTATTCTCAACTTAGACATCCATACCGGGACAACATAGACAACAGATAATTGACTCCTCTTTAATGCATAAGCATTCAACAATAGTTAATTTTCTCATAAGAGATTGAGGATTAGTTGTCCAAACTGAAACTTCCACCATGAATCATGGCTTTAGTTAGCGGCCCAATGTTCTTCTCTAACATTATGCATACTCAAACCATTTGATCATGAAAATCGCCCTTACTTCAGACAAGACGAACATGCATAGCAACTCACATGATATTCAACAAAGGTGTAAAAGTTGATAGCGTCCCCATAAACATGGTTACCGCTCAACAAGCAACTTATTAAGAGATAAGACACATAAGTACATATTCTTCACCACAATAGTTTTTAAGGCTATTTGTCCCATGAGCTATATATTGTAAAGACAAAGAATAGAATTTTAAAGGTAGCACTCAAGTAATGTACTTTGGAATGGCGGAGAAATACCATGTAGTAGGTAGGTATGGTGGACACAAATGGCATAGTTTTTGGCTCAAGGATTTGGATGCACGAGAAGAATTCCTCTCAATACAAGGCTAGGCTAGCAAGGTTGTTTGAAGAAAACTCAAGTATAAAAGGTGCAGCAAAGCTCACATATGAACATATTGTAACTATTATAAGACTTTATATTGTCTCCTTGTTGTTCAAACACCTTAACCAGAAAATATCTAGACTCTAGAGATCAATCATGCAAACCAAATTTTAACAAGCTCTATGTAGTTATTCATTAATGGGTACAAGGTACATGATGCAAGAGCTTAAACATGATCTATATGAGCACAACAATTGCCAAGTATCACATTATTCAAGACATTATACCATTTACCACATGCGGCATTTTCCGTTTCCAACCATATAACAATGAATGAAATAGTCCAACTTTCGCAATGAACATTAAAGATAAAGCTAAGAACATATTTGTTCATACGAAACAGCGGAGCGTGTCTCTCTCCCAAACAAAGAATGCTAGGATCCGATCTTATTCAAACAAAAACAAAAATAAAAACAAACAGACGCTCCAAGTAAAGCACATAAGATGTGACGGAATAAAAATATAGTTTCACTAGAGGTGACCTGATAAGTTGTCGATGAAGAAGGGATGCCTTGGGCATCCCCAAGCTTAGACTCTTGGGTCTTCTTAAAATATGCAGGGATGAACCACGGGGCATCCCAAGCTTAGACTTTTCACTCTTCTTGATCATATTGTATCATCCTCCTCTCTTGACCCTTGAAAACTTCCTCCACACCAAACTCAAAACAAACTCATTAGAGGGTCAGTGCATAATTCATATATTCATAGGTGACATAATCATTCTTAACACTTCTGGACATTGCACAAAGCTACCGAAAGTTAATGGAACAAAGAAATCCATCAAACATAGCAAAACAGACAATGCGAAATAAAAGGCAGAATCTGTCAAAAGAGAACAGTCCGTAAAGACGAATTTTTTTGAGGCACCAGACTTGCTCAGATTAAAATTCCCAAATTGAATGAAAGTTGCGTACGTATCTGAGGATCACGCACGTAAATTGGCAGATTTTTCTGAGTTACCTACAGAGAGGCATATTGAAATTCGTGACAGCAAGAAATATGTTTCTGCGCAGTAATCCAAATCTAGTATTGACTTTACTATCAAAGACTTTACTTGGCACAACAATGCAATAAAATAAAGATAAGGAGAAGTTGCTACAGTAGTAACAACTTCCAAGACTCAAATATAAAACAAAGTGCAGAAGAAAAATAATGGGTTGTCTCCCATAAGCGCTTTTTTTTTAACGCCTTTCAGCTAGGCGCAGAAAGTGTGAATCAAGTATTATCAAGAGATGAAGCATCAACATTACCTCGGGCTTTATGCATACCCTTCTTATTCTTTTTCTTACTCTTTGGTTTAGGGAATACATGTCTACCTCCCGGTGTAGAGGTGAATTTTAGGGTGCCTTCTCCCACATTTATGACTGCTCCCAATAGTTTCAGCAGGAATCTTCCAAGTGTGATTTGTCCTGTTCCTACACATTCAATAACAAGATAATCAGTGGATACTGTTCTTCCAAGAATGGTTGTATGCACACCCTCGGCTATTCCCTTAGGAATTATAACAGAGTTATCAATAAGAGTTATTCCTTCTCCGCCTTCAACGAGTCCCCAAAGTGTCAAAGATTCATAAATACTCTTAGGCATAAGGCAAAATTCAGACATAATATCACAATGGGCATGAAAAGTTTCACCACCAATAACAACTTTAATAGTAGGGTCCCATTTTGAAGGTTCAGAGTTCACTAAAACTTGATCAAGACGGTTACGAACATAACTATAATTTTCTTTCAAGCAAGATGCACTTGTCTCAAGAGTGTTTAATCTATTATAAATGCTAATAAGAGCTGAATCAAAGTTATTAGCTGAACTATGTGATGCAACCAATTTTTTTATGGCATTGAAAGCTTGATCACCATTGCAATGAAGGAAATCTCCTCCTACTATAGCATCCAAGGCATATCTATAGTGATTCATAAGCCCAAAATAAAAATTACTAAGGAGCAGACTTAGAGTCATTTGAGGTTCAGCTTTACGATAAGAATAAAAAATTCTAGACCAAGCATCTTTAAAACTCTCCTCATCCCCTTGTTTAAAAGTAAAGATTAATTCCTCAGGTGAAGAAGTAACAGGTACAGAGCTAGACATGATAATAAAATAAACTAAATGCAAGTAACTAATTTTTTTTGGGTTTTCAATATGGAGAACAAGACAGTAAATAAAGTAAAGCTAGCAACTAATTTTTTTGTGTTTTTGATATAAGAGCAAACAAAGCAGTAAATAAAATAAAGTAAAGCAAGACAAAAACAAAGTAAAGAGATTGAAGTGGAGACTCCCCTTGCAGCGTGTCTTGATCTCCCTGCAACGCGCCAAAAGAGCTTGATTGCGTGTAATACACATGTCCGTTGGGAACCCCAGAGAGGAAGGTGTAAGCAGCAAGTTTTCCCTCAGCAAGAAACCAAGGTTATCGAACCAAGAGGAGTCAAGAAGCACGTTGAAGGTTGATGCGTGAGTGGTGCGGCGCAACACCGGATTCCGGCGCTAACGTGGAACCTGCACAACACAATCACAATACTTTGCCCCAACGTAACAGTGAGGTTGTCAATCTCACCGTCTTGCTATAAACAAAGGATTAGATGTATAGTGTGGATGATGATGATTGTTTGCGAAGAACAGTAAAGAACAATTGCAGTAGATTGTATTTCAGATGTAAAGAATAGGACCGGGGTCCACAGTTCACTAGTGGTGTCTCTCCCATAAGATAAACGATGTTGGGTGAACAAATTACAGTTGGGCAATTGACAAATAAAGAAGGCATAACAATGCACATACATATATCATGATGAGTACTATGAGATTTAATCAGGGCATTACGACAAAGTACATAGACCGCCATCCAGCATGCATCTATGCCTAAAAAGTCCACCTTCAGGTTATCATCCGAACCCCTTCCAGTATTAAGTTGTAAACAATAGACAATTGCATTAAGTATGGTGCGTAATGTAATCAACACAAATATCCTTAGACAAAGCATCGATGTTTTATCCCTAGTAGCAACATCACATCCACAACCTTAGAACTTTCTGTCACTGTCCCAGATTTAATGGAGGCATGAACCCACTATCGAGCATAAATACTCCCTCTTGGAGTCACAAGTATAAACTTGGCCAGAGCCTCTACTAGCAACGGAGAGCATGCAAGAACATAAATAACATATATGATAGATTGATAATCGACTTGACATAGTATTCAATATTCATCGGATCCCAACAAACACAACATGTAGCATTACAAATAGATGATCTTGATCATGATAGGCAGCTCACAAGATCTAACATGATAGCACAATAAGGAGAAGACAACCATCTAGCTATGCTATGGACCCATAGTCCAGGTGTGACTACTCACACATCGATCCGAGGCGATCATGGCGATGAAGAGACCTCCGGGAGATGATTCCCCTCTCCGGCAGGGTGCCGGAGGCGATCTCCTGAATCCCCCGAGATGGGATTGGCGGCGGCGTCTCTGGAAGGTTTTCCGTATCGTGGCTCTCGGTACTGGGGGTTTCGCGACGAAGGCTTTAAGTAGGCGGAAGGGCAGGTCAAGGGGCGTCACGAGGCCCACACAGTAGGCCGGCGCGGCAGGGCTTGGGCGCGCCACCTGTTGTGTGGCCACCTCGTGGCCCCACTTCGTTTCCTCTTCGGACTTCTGGAAGCTTCGTGGAAAAATAGGACCCTGGGCATTGATTTCGTCCAATTCCGAGAATATTTCCTTACTAGGATTTCTGAAACCAAAAATAGCAGAAAACAGGAACTGGCTCTTCGGCATCTCGTCAATAGGTTAGTGCCGGAAAATGCATAATAATGACATATAATGTGTATAAAACATGTGAGTATCATCAATAAAGTAGCATGGAACATAAGAAATTATAGATACGTTTGGGACGTATCAGGACCAGAACACCGAAGGGGAGCCGGAGAGGAGGCCCAGGGGCCCTAGACCATGGGGCCGTGCGGGCTCCACCCCGGCCGCGCCGGCCTATGGGGAGGGATCCCTGACGCCCTTCCGACTCCGCGTCTTCGCCTCTTCGCCTATTTAACCCCTCGGAACCTAAAAACCCTATACGGATTGACGAAACTCCAGAAAGACTCCAGGGACGCCGCCGCCATCGCGGAACTCCATTTCGGGGACGGTCTCTCGTCCGCACTCACGGACGGGAATTGCCCCGAGTCATCTCCATCGACACCACCGCCATCTTCATCGCCATCGCTGTCTCCCATGATGAAGGGAGTAGTTCTCCCCGAGGCTGGGGGCTCTACCGTAGCTATGTGGTTCATCTCTCTCTCCCATGTGATCTTTATGTGATCATGAGCTTTGTGATCTAGTTGAATATCATCTATGTGCTACTCTAGTGATGTTATTAAAGTACTCTATTCCTCCTCCATGATGTAATGTTGACAGTGTGTGCATCATGTAGTACTTGGCATAGGTTATGATTGTAATCTCTTGTAGATTATGGAGTTAACTATTACTATGATAGTATTGATGCGATCTATTCCCCTTTCATAGCCTGACGGTGACAGTGTGCATGCTATGTTAGTACTCGGTATAATTGCAATGGTCTATTATGCACTCTAAAGGTTACTTAAATATGAACACCGAATGTTGTGGAGCTTGTTAACTCCGGCTTGAGGGAGCTCTTGTAGCCCTACACAATGAATGGTGTTTGTCATCCAACAAGAGAGTGTAGAGAAAGTAGTATTTGTTTATTCAGTTATGTGATCAATGTTGAGAGTGCCCACTAGTGAAAGTATGATCCCTAGGCCTTGTTTCCAGCATGAAACTCCGTTTATTTACTGTTGTTGCATGTTTACTTGCTGCCATCTTTATTTCAGATTGCTATTACCACTCATATTCATCCATATCACTTGCATCTCACTATCTCTTCGCCGAACTAGTGCACCTATACATCCGACAAGTGTATTAGGTGTGTTGGGACACAAGAGACTTCTTTGATCGTAATTGCAGGGTTGCTTGAGAGAGATATCTCTGACCTCTACCTCCCGAGTTCGGTAAACCTTGGGTGATTCACTTAAGGGAAACTTGCTGTTGTTCTACAAACCTCTGCTCTTGGAGGCCCAACACTTACAGGAATAGAAGCGTGCGTAGACATCAAGCTATTTTCTGGCGCCGTTGCCGGGGAGGTAAGGTAAAAGGTATTCACATCCTCCGACTACTAAGCTATTTCCTAGTACTGTTGCCGGTGTGTGAGTGCTCGAAGCTATTTCCTTTAGATCCTGCAATTGCTTCTTTTTGTTTCTTGTTCACTAGTTAGGCATAATGGAAAATAACAGTGAGCTTTTTATTCTATTTCCTGAGTTAAGACATGGATTGTTTGATGCGAAAATTAAAAAACCTATGGAACCTTATTTGCATGCTAGTAGCAATGATATTAGTATGAACGCTTCGAACACCATTGTTGCTAATGCTATGGAAAATTCAAAGCTTGGGGAAGCTGGTTTTGATGAGCATGATATTTTTAGTCCCCCAAGCATGGAGGAGAAAATTTACTTTGATGATACTTTACCTCCTAAATATGATGATTACAATGATGACTATGATATTTTCAGTCCACCTACTATTGAGGAGAAAATTAATTATGATTATACTATGCCTCCTATATTTGATGATTATGGTGATAATGATAGCTACCTTGTTGAATTTGCTCCCACTACAATTAATAAGAATGACTATGCTTATGTTGGGAGTAGTAATTATTTTATGCATGAGACTCATGATAAGAATGCTTTATGTGATAGTTATTTTGTTGAGTTTGCTCATGATGCTACTGAAAGTTATTATGAGAGAGGGAAACATGGCTATATGCATCTTAATAATATTAAGTTTCCCCTCTTTATGTTGAGAATCTTGAAGTTACTTGTGTTTTATCTTCCTATGCTTGTCACTTTGCTCCTCATGAATTTATTTGTGTACAAGATTCCTTTTCATAGGAAGTGGGTTAGGCTTAAATTTGTTTCATACTTGCTTTTCGATGCTCTCTTTGCTTCAACTCTCATCCTTATGAGTGCATCATTAAAATTGCTGAGCCCATCTTAATGGCTATAAAGAAAGCACTTCTTGGGAGATAACCCATGTTTTTATTTTGCTACTGTTTTGTTGTGTCTTGGAAGTTGTTACTATTGTAGCAACCTCTCCTTATATTTATTTTATTGCATTGTTGTGCCAAGTAAAGTCTTTGATAGTAAGGTTGATACTAGATTTGGATTACAGCGCAGAAAGAGATTTCTGCTGTCACGAAATTGAGCATCTCTGTAGGTAACTCAGAAAAATCTGCCAATTTACGTGTGTGATCCTCAGATATGTACGCAACTTTCATTCAATGTGAGCATTTTCATCTGAGCAAGTTAAGTGCCCCTGAAAAATTCGTCTTTACGGACTGTTCTGTTTTGACAGATTCTGCCTTTTATTTCGCATTGCCTCTTTTGCTATGTTGAATGGATTTCTTTGTTCCATTAACTTCCAGTAGCCTTGTGAAATGTCCAGAAGTGTTAAGAATGATTGTGTCACCTCTGAATATGTGAATTTTTGATTATGCACTAACCCTCTAATGAGTTTGTTTTGAGTCTGGTGTGGAGGAAGTTTTCAAGGATAAAGAGAGGAGGATGATACAATACGATCAAGAAGAGTGAAAAGTATAAGCTTGGGGATGCCCCGTGGTTCATCCCTGCATATTTCAAGAAGACTCAAGCATCTAAGCTTGGGGATGCCCAAGGCATCCCCTTCTTCATCGACAACTTATCAGGTCACCTCTAGTGAAACTATATTTTTATTCCGTCACATCTTATGTGCTTTACTTGGAGCGCCTGTATGCTTTTATTTTCGTTTTTTTATTTTCATTCTCTGACTAAATTCATGCTTGTGTGGGAGAGATACACGCTCCGCTGTTGCGTATGAACACATGTGTTCTTAGCTTTACTTTTAATGTTCATGGCGAAGGTTGAAACTGCTCCGTTCATTGTTATATGGTTTTTTATTATTCTTTAACAGTAGGAAAGGCTCCTACTGTTTTAATATATTAACACAGGGGTCAAAGGGCCCAGTAGTTACATGTGTTACACAAGGAAGTTCAGAATGGAGTACAGGGGAGTACAGAAGGGTGTACAGAGGGGTCTGTATCTAGAGGGTAGCTAACAGGTTGCTAATAAATGGATGCAAATCCGTTTTTGTTCTATGCTCCAGCAAAGCAAAGTCTTGAATAATTTGATACTTGGCAATTGTTGTGCTCATATAGATCATGTTTAAGCTCTTGCATCATGTACTTTGTACCCATTAATGAAGAACTACATAGAGCTTGTTAAAATTTGGTTTGCATGATTGATCTCTCTAGAGTCTAGATATTTTCTGGTTAAGGTGTTTGAACAAAAAGGAGACAGTGTAGAGTCTTATAATGCTTGCAATATGTTCTTATGTAAGTTTTGGTGTACCATTTTATACTTGAGTTTGCTTCAAACAACCTTGCTAGCCTAACCTTGTATTGAGAGGGAATTCTTCTCGTGCATCCAAATCCTTGAGCCAAAAACTATGCCATTTGTGTCCACCATACCTACCTACTATGTGGTATTTCTGCCATTCCAAAGTAAATTACTTGAGTGCTACCTTTAAAATTCTATTCCCTATCTTTGCAATATATAGCTCATGGGAAAATAGCCTTAAAAACTATTGTGGTATTGAATATGTTACTTATGTATCTTATTTCTTATAAGTTGCTTGTTGAGCGGTAACCATGTTTCCGGGGACGCCATCAACTATTACACCTTTGTTGAATATCATGTGAGTTGCTATGCATGTTCGTCTTGTCTGAAGTAAGGGTGATTTATCATGAACAAATGGTTTGAGTATGCATATTGTTAGAGAAGAACATTGGGCCGCTAACTAAAGCCATGAATCATGGTGGAAGTTTCAGTTTGGACATTAATCCTCAATATCTTATGAGAATATTATCTGTTGTTGAATGCTTATGCATTAAAGAGGAGTCCATTATTTGTTGTCTATGTTGTCCCGGTATGGATGTCTAAGTTGAGAATAATCAAAAGCGAGAAATCCAATGCGAACTTTCTCCTTAGACCTTTGTACAGGCGGCATAGAGGTACCCCTTTGTGACACTTTGTTGAAACATATGTTATACAATGATAATCCATGTAAATCCAAGTTAATTAGGACAAGGTGCGAGCACTATTGGTATTCTATGCATGAGGCTTGCAACTTATAGGATGTCTTATGCATAACACATATTGATTATTACTACCATTGACAAAATTGTTTCTATGTTTTCAAAATGAAAAGCTCTAGCACAAAAATAGTAATCCTTGCTTCCCTCTGCGAAGGGCCATTCTTTTACTTTATGTTGAGTCAGTTTACCTATCTTCTTTCTATCTTAGAAGCAAACACTTGTGTCAACTGTGTGCATTGATTCTTACATGTTCACCTATTGCACTTGTTATATTGCTTTATGTTGACAACTATCCATGAGATATAAATGTTACAAGTTGAAAGCAATTGCTGAAACTTAATCATTCTTTGTGTTGCTTCAAAACTTTCTACTAAGAATTTATTGCTTTATGAGTTAACTCCTATGCAAGTCCTATTGATGCTTGTCTTGAAAGTACTATTCATGAAAAGTCTTTGCTATATGATTAAGTTGTTTACTCATTGTCTTTACCATTGCTTTGAATCACTTCATTCATCTCATATGCTTTACAATAGTATTGATCAAGATCATGTTGGTAGCATGTCACTTAAGAAATTATCCTTGTTATCGTTTACCTACTCGAGGGCGAGCAGGAACTAAGCTTGGGGATGCTTGATACGTCTCCAACGTATCTATAATTTCTTATGTTCCATGCTACTTTTATGATGATACTCACATGTTTTATACACACTTTATGTCATTATTATGCATTTTTCGGCACTAACCTATTGACAAGATGCCAAAGAGCCAGTTGCTGTTTTCTGCTGTTTTTGGTTCCAGGAAGGTTGTTCGGGCAATATTCTCGGAATTCGACGAAACGAAAGCCAAATATCTTAATTCACCGAGACGGACCAGAACACCTAAGGGGAGCCGGAGAGGAGGCCCATGGGCCCCAGACCATAGGGCCGCGCGGGCTCCACCCTGGCCGCGCCGACCTATGGGAGGGATCCCTGGCGCCCTTCCGACTCCGCCTCTTCGCCTATTTAACCCCTCGGAACCTAAAAACCCTATACGGATTGACGAAACTCCAGAGTGACTCCAGGGACGCCACCGCCATCGCGAAACTCCGTGTCGGGGGACAGAAGTCTCTGTTCCGGCACCCTGCCGGACGGGGAATTGCCCCCGGAGTCATCTCCATCGACACCACCGCCATCTTCATCGCCATCGCTGTCTCCCATGATGAGGAGGGAGTAGTTCTCCCCCGAGGCCGAGGGCTCTACCGTAGCTATGTGGTTCATCTCTCTCTCCCATGTGATCTTTATGTGATCATGAGCTTTGCGATCTAGTTGAATATCATCTATGTGCTACTCTAGTGATGTTATTAAAGTACTCTATTCCTCCTCCATGATGTAATCTTGACAGTGTGTGCATCATGTAGTACTTGGCATAGGTTATGATTGTAATCTCTTGTAGATTATGGAGTTAACTATTACTATGATAGTATTGATGCGATCTATTCCCCTTTCATAGCTACGGTGACAGTGTGCATGCTATGTTAGTACTCGGTATAATTGCAATGGTCTATTATGCACTCTAAAGGTTACTTAAATATGAACACCGAATGTTGTGGAGCTTGTTAACTCCCGCTTGAGGGAGCTCTTGTAGCCCTACACAATGAATGGTGTTTGTCATCCAACAAGAGAGTGTAGAGAAAGTAGTATTTGTTTATTCAGTTATGTGATCAATGTTGAGAGTGCCCACTAGTGAAAGTATGATCCCTAGGCCTTGTTTCCAAGCACTGAAACTCCGTTTATTTACTGTTCTTTTGCATGTTTACTCGCTGCCATCTTTATTTCAGATTGCTATTACCACTCATATTCATCCATATCACTTGCATCTCACTATCTCTTCGCCGAACTAGTGCACCTATACATCTACAAGTGTATTAGGTGTGTTGGGGACACAAGAGACTTCTTGTATCGTAATTGCAGGGTTGCTTGAGAGGGATATCTTTGACCTCTACCTCCCCGAGTTCGATAAACCTTGGGTGATTCACTTAAGGGAAACTTGTGCTGTTCTACAAACCTCTGCTCTTGGAGGCCCAACACTGTCTACAGGAATAGAAGCGTGCGTAGACATCAAGGCTTTGCTGCTTACTGGATGTTACCCAGCTGGCACCGGTCCTGGGGCCGATCTGTGCCAGGCTGGCCGGTGCCAGAGCCGGTCTGACCGGGCCTCTGGCCGGCCAGGTGCTGGAGAGACCCTTGTTTATTTTCATCGAAGTGGGGGGTCTCCAATTGCCTTCTTGTTCCATTGATACACCATTTTACCTCTTGGCTAATACCTGGGAATAATCTCATAGACATGTATTAGACCAAATACTCTAGCACGGTGTCATTGTTACCAAAATAATGGATAAGGGTAAAATACCCTTACAATCTCCCCCTTTTTGGTATACGATGACAAACCGAGCTAGAGTCACATATAGATATTATGATAAGCTTTAAACCTTGATTCCATATAAGATATTAAGATAGCTCCCCCATAATGTATGCACTTGGAGAATTTGCGTTTGAATGCAAAGTGCGCCATTTGTGGAATATGAGAAGCTCCCCCAATATCTTTAGGAAACAAGCATGGTATGGACATGTGCATATCAAGATATATAAGCATAACACATAATCATCCTAACATAGGGATTAAGCATACAAGTACTTGTCCATACACGAATTATTTAAAGTAGTAAATGGTTCTTGGAATGAAAAAGCAAACAAATAAGCACAAGCCAAATAAGAAGCAAATAAAATGTCAAGCATGGCTTGTGCAACCAAGGAACCCCGTGATCCTAGACTCTACTCTCTTCTCACCCTTTGGCATCGGAACACCAAAAAGGCGAAGAAAAGAGTAGGGATGCTAGTGCTCCCGTCAATAGAACTCGGTCTCTGCGGGTGGAGGGCCATCAACACCAGCATCATCATCACCCTCTTCATCATCCTCATCCTCATCATACTGTTCGTTGCCATCATCATCATCTTCTCTATATCCAGTAGTATCAGGGTCCTGAGCATACCGAGGAGGAAGACCACCATGAGTGTACATGGAGAGATCAAAGTTCTGGAGCATCTCATCATCAATGGGAGGCATCTCCCAAGTAGGTGCATACACAGGCTCCATCTCAGGTCTAGGAGGAGGAGCAGGAGTGTTTCTGGCGGCCATAAAGTCATATTGGCGCCTCCTAGTTTCCTGGTTCAAGGCAAGGCTTTGATGAGCAACATCATTGGTGTTTTTGCACATCTGCCACAAGCTGGTCAAGAAACGTGAGGCACCACGCTTGGGGCGCCTAGAGTAGCTGGAGCTAGCAGGGTCATGCCTTTCCTTTTGGAGATATGCCCAAGAGGCAATAATAAAGTGGTTATTATATATCTTTGTGTTTACGATAAATGTTTGCATACCATGCTATAATTGTATTAACCGAAACATTGATACATGTGTGTTATGTAAACAACAAGGAGTCCCTAGTAAGCCTCTTGTATAACTAGCTTGTTGATTAATAGATGATCATGGTTTCGTGATCATGAACATTGGATGTTATTAATAACAAGATCATATAATTAGGTGAATGATGTGATGGACACACCCAAATAAGCGTAGCATAAGATCATGTCATTAAGTTCAATTTGCTATAAGCTTTCGATACATATTTACCTAGTCCTTTGACCATGATATCATGTAAATCACTTATACCGGAAGGGTACTTTGATTACATCAAACGCCACTGCGTAAATGGGTGGTTATAAAGGTGTGATTAAGCATTCGGAAAGTATGAGTTGAGGCATATGGATCAAGAGTGGGATATTGTCCATCCCGATGATGGATAGATATACTCTGGGCCCTCTCGGTGGAATGTCGTCTGATTAGGTTGCAAGCATAAGAATGGTTCATAAGAGATGACATACCACGGTACGAGTAAAGAGTACTTGTCGGAGACGAGGTTGAACAAGGTATGGAGATACCGATGATCAAACCTCGGACAAGTAAAATATCGTGTGACAAAGGGAATCGGTATCGTATGTAAATGGTTCAATCGATCACTAAGTTATCGTTGAATGTGTGGGAGCCATTAGGGATTTTAGATTATGTGCATGCTGATGTGTGGTGACCTTCCTGTAAGACTTCTCTTGGTGGTGCAAATTACATGCTTACTATCATAGATGATTACTCCAGAAAAGTGTGGCCGTTCTTTCTAAATCATAAATCTGATGTATTTGATGCTTTTAGAAAGTGGAAAATTATGGTAGAGAAGCAAACACAAAAGAAAGTTAAATTGCTTTGTACTGACAATGGCATGGAATTTCGTTCTACTATCTTTAAAGATTATTGCAAAGATGAAGGCATTGTCAGGCACCACACCATCCCATACAATCCTCAACAGAATGGTGTGGCGGAGAGGATGAACAGAACCATCATCTCCAAGGCTTGTTGCATGTTGTCTAATGCTGGTATGCATAGATGGTTTTGGGCTGAAGCAACCTCCACCGCTTGTTACTTGATACACATGCCACCTTGCATTCCGCTTGATAAGAAAACTCCTATTGAAGTATGGTCTGGTTCACCTCCTGATTATTCATAGTTGAGAGTTTTTGGTTGCGCTACTTATGCTCATGTTGGTAATGGGAAGTTAGAGCCTAGAGCTGTTAAGTGCGTGTTTCTTGGTTATGGTTCAGGAGTTAAGGCATACATGTTATGGAATCCTGAAACTAAGAAAGTTTTGCATAGCAGGAATGATGTGTTTAATGAGGCTGTCATGTTTCATAAGAGTACATCTACAGATGTTTCTGATGCTACTGATTTTTCTGATGTTTATGATGATGAGCCACAGAGGATCGATTAGCGTGCAGGTGGAGCACATGGAGGAGAAAGAAAATGAAGTTGCTGAAAACTATAATACTGTTGTTCAGCACTCACCACATGTTTTGCAGCAAACAAATAGTTCCATTCCTGCTGATAGAACGAGGCGTAACAAAGATCCACATCCTCGTTTAATTGAAGAATGTAATCTTGTTCATCATGCTTTGAGTTGTGCTGAACAGGTGGAGCATGATACTAAACCTGCTACATATGATGAGGCCGTTGCATCCGTTGACCGCGTGAAGTGGTTTTCTTCTATGCAAGAGGAGATGCAATCGCTTGAGAACAATGGCACATGGGATGTGGTGCACTTGCCTAAACAAAAGAATGTTGTCCGCTGTAACTGGATATTTAAGAAAAAGAAAGGTTTGTCTCCTAATGTACCTCCGAGGTTTAAGGCAAGGTTAGTAGCAAAAGGTTTCAGCAAAATGTTTTCTCTCCGGTTGTGAAGGATACTTCCATTCGTGCATTCTTTGGTATTGTGTCTATGCATGATCTTGAGCTTGAGAAACTAGATGTAAAGAATGCTTTTCTGCATGGTGAGCTTGAGGAGGAGATATACATGGACTCCCCTGAAGGTTTTATTGTGCCTGGTAAGGAGGATCTTTTTTACAAGTTGAATATGTCCCTTTATGGTTTGAAACAGTCTCCAAGACAATGGTATAAAAGGTTTGATTCATTTATGCTTGCACATGAGTTTAAAAGATCTCAGTATGATAGCTGTGTTTATATCAAGTTTGTTAATGGATCACCTATATACTTATTGTTATATGTTGATGATATCTTGATTGCTGCCAAGAGCAAGAAAGAGATCACTACTTTGAAAGAACAATTAAGTAGTGAATTTGAGATGGAGGATCTTCGTGCTGCTAAGAAAATACTAGGTGTGGAAATTACAAGAGACAGAAAATCTAGTGTGTTATTTCTTAGTCAGCAAAATTACATTCAGAAAGTTCTTCATCGTTTTAATATGCATGATGCAAAGTATGTTAGTACACATATTGCTTATCACTTCAAATTGTCAGCATTTCAACGTCCTAGTACTGATGAGGATATTGAGTACATGTCACGATTTTCATATTCTAGTGCTGTTGGTTCCTTGATGTATGCCATGGTTTGTTCTCGCCCTGATTTATCATATGCTATGAGTTTGATCAGTCAATACATGGCTAATCCTGGTAAAGAACATTGGAAAGTTGTTCAGTTGATTTTCAGGTACCTTCGTGGCACATCCAAAGCTTGCATGAAGTTTGGCAAGACCGGTGAGGGACTCAGAGGCTATGTGGATTCAGATTTTGCTGCCGATTTGAATAAGAGAAGGTCCCACACAGGTTATGTGTTCATTGTTGGTGGATGTGTTGTGAGTTGGAAGGGAACGTTACAACCTGTTGTTGCCCAATCTACAACCGAAGCAGAATATATGGCTATTGCTGAAGCTTGCAAAGAGTCTGTTTGGTTGAAAGATTTGTATGCTGAGCTTTGTGGAGATGATTCTTGCATTAACTTGTTTTCTGATAGTCAAAATGCCATATACCTTACTAAAGATCAAATGTTCCATGATCAAAAAAAGCACATTGATATCAAGTACCATTATGTTCGCGACATTGTTGCACAAGGTAAACTGAAGGTATGCAAGATAAGTACTCATGATAATCCTGCCGATATGATGACAAAGCCTGTTCCTATTTCCAAGTTTGATCTTTCCTCGAACTTGGTTGGTATAACTGTTTAGCCCAAGTGGCTGTTTCTAGCAAGTGTTTTCTTTCTTTGTTCAGTAGATTGTTGAAGTTCATGCTACAAGATGGAATTTTTCTCAAGGTGGAGTTTGTTGTATTGTGATCCAAATTCATTCTAAAGGGAGGCTAACTTCTGACGAGCGGAGCGAGGCCCGTCGCCGGTAGGCTTGGGCCGAAGCGTCTATGTCGATTGACTAATTCGCACGGCGAAGGAGGTGGTGTGACCCCTTAAGTTCCTCCACGGCTAGGCCTCTCATCGCTAATGTAAACTATTTGCTAATTAATACTACAGGAGATATCATGCCAAGGTGTTGATTTAATTTAATGAACATATTGTTATATTGTGATCCAAATTCATTCTAAAGCAAGGCTAACTTCTGACGAGCGGAGCGAGGCCCGTCACCAGTAGGCTTGGGCCGGTACGAATCGATGCCAACGTCTATATATACTTATTGTAAGCCGCGCGGCTAGGGTTTATCAGATTATAAGATATCCCACAGCGTTTGTAAACACTCCCCGAGATAGTGAAGTTTTGCTAGCTGGCGCCTATGGTTTTTTCCCCTTCTGTATTGGAATGGATTTTTCACGTTAAAATCTTGTGTTCCCTGCGTGTGTTCCTGTATCGTTCTTCGTTATTTTCTTGTCGCGTTTGTAACACATATAATTGAGCTAACAAGTTGCAGTTTTTTCTCTATCAAACCAGTTTCTTAATCTGACATGACTCTGTAGAATAGAAAGGTTATTTATAGATTTTTTCGATAAAAAGTATATATTAATATCGTGAATATACAAATTATACCAACCCTCTTCAACAACGTATTGCCTTAGCGGCACTACGGATGCACACAACAAAAAATAAAGAAGAATTACAAAAAGAAAAGTTTTGCTACAGTGATTCAATCCTTGAAACAACAACAGTACCACCACCAAGACAACACCTGAAGTCCAATTCTTCAAAAGCAACGCCTCCAAGAAGGAAACAGTGCACAAACACCGTCATCGCCCGATCATAGATCTTAGGTTTTCACCCTGAAGAAAGTCTTCGCTCTCAAAACAAAGCCTTCAACAAGGTCGTTGCCAAGCACAACCAAATATGGCAAGACCTTGGGTTTTTTTTACCCTGAGAGGTAGGACTATGATCTTCTCATGTGCAGTCGCCCCCATCCACTTGCATACCGCTGCTCCAAGTCCGAGATCACCAGGCCAATTCCTCAACATCGCACTAACTCGAACCACCATTGTCAGTCCACCGGATCACGGTCTCCATGACATTCTCCGTGGTCTCCATGATATTCTCCTTCTGCATCATGGAATGAGAACATGCCCCATGATATTAACAACTGACCGAGCTTCGAAGCGCTCCCTCTAAACCAAAATGGTCAGAGAAAAACATGGGTGCGTACGATCGAATACCATCCGATCCAGCAAACACCAGGCAACAGATGCACTGTTATATTTGCCGGCAAATCCTTGTGGAACATGACACTGCAACCAGATCAATGAAGACCAACAGTAGGCGTATCTTCGTCTTGGCGTGAGAGAAACCCTAGGATCGCCTCCTTTATTTGACCAAGCCAACAACCCCCATGCCACCAGCCGGAGGCAGACGAGAAGATGGTCCAACCTGCCACGCCAAAACCATCCACACAATTGCATCCTAAACCGCAAGCCCAGATCGAATCCGGGCAAGGCCAGCTGCAGCAGCCGTCCGCCATGGCTGCCTATTTCAGTGCCGCCGAGGAGGACTGTAACACCCCTCTTTTAGTTAAACCTAATTAGGGTTTGAATGTGCATCATGGCATCCACATAATTTTCCTAAGAAAATTGCATCAAGGAAGAATTTGAAAACCCTAAGTGTTGTTTGAATCCCTCTCTTATTCAAATTCTCTCGAATTGCTTCAATTGTTCAAACTGAAACCTACCTTGCACTTCCCTATTAAGAAGTCCATGGATATTTTCATAAGTTCGGAAAAGTTTGAAACTTCAAACAGATTTCAAATTTGCAAAAGAATTTTGAAAACAAAATGAAAACAAAATTCAAAAAAAGAGAGAAGAGAGCTCCTCCTCAGTCTTGGGCCGCAGCCAAACTCTTCTCTCTCCCTCCTTTCCCTGCGCAGCCCAGCAGGCCGGCCCAGCAGCAGCCAACTCAGCCCAGGAAAACCCCCAGGGGGGGTTTTCGCAAAACCGCCATCGTCCCCGCGGCTCCAAGCAGCTGTCTGGCAGCGCTGCCGCCGCCCGATGGTCCTCCTCACCGTGGAGATGCCCGCCGCCGCCCCCGGCGGCCTACAAGTACCCCTGCCGCCGCAACGAAGAACCCTAGCTGCCCCCAGAACCCCCTCTGCTCCTATCCCTCGCTCACTGCGCGCGCAGGCCGAAACCCTAGCGCCGGCCATCGCTCGCCCCCGCCGTTGCCGGCCTCCCCGAGCTCCGGCGACCCTCCCTCGACCTCCGTCTCGCCGCCATGAAGCTTCGGGCCGAAGGAATCGGCCGGGGAAGCCCCCAATCACCATCGACGTGCCTTTCTTCCTCGCGGCCGGCGAAGACGCCGACCACCATCGCCGCCACTACAGGGCTCCTCCGCCCTCACCGACGAGCTTCACAGCTCTGCGGTGAGCTCCTCGACCTGCCGGTGCCCTCGGTCCTCTCCCCCGTGCTCTGTAGCGCTGCCGCGTCACGCGCCGTCTCCGGCCGCCGCGCTGCTCGCCGCCACGGTCGCTCCGGTGACCCAAACCGGGCGGCGCCTCCTCCCAGAGGTAGCCCGCGCCAAGGCGCGTCCGACGCGCCTAATCGCGCGCTCGGGGACGCCCTGGAACGGCCGCGCCATTCGCCACCGCCGCCGGTCCGCTGTGGTCAACCACCGGCGGTTGACTCCGGTGGGGCCCGCGTCTTTTGTTTTTATTTTTATTATTTTCTGAAATTAATAAATCCATGACAGGTTGGGCCCCCCTTGTCAGATATTTATTCATTTCGTAAATGTTTAATAAAAGAATAAAACCCTGACATGGGTCCGTCTGTCATTTTTATTAATTTCCAGGATTTTTCAGAAATGATTTAAAATGAATAAAACTTGTAAAATTCATAACTTATTCATTTTAAATCAGAAAAATTTGTATAATATATCAAAATTTTCAGAAAAATGAGATCTACAATTTGGTTACAAAATCATGCATTGTTAGACAACTTTGAACCATAGTTGTTTTAGAAGAACATAATCAACCCCTCCGAGGTTCCGGAACTGCTAACCCTAGTCCCGTCGAACCCCAGTTAAATTGATGATGTCTTAGGGTTATTTCAGTACCTAATTAACATGTCATGTCATCATATTTGTATGCGCATTGCATTATGCCATGTGTTGATTGTTGTTTTACATTTCCGGTGTTTGCTTCTTCGCGATCGATAGAGCAAGTGTCGAGACAATGAAGATCGGCAACGATGCAACTCAATAATTGTCCATCGACGAACAAGTCGAGCATGGGATCTCCGAAGATCCATATTGGTTTGTCAGGGACAAAGGCAAGCCCTAGCCTGGCTCATATTATGATTTCAAAATGCTTTTACTTCTGGTTCCTACATATTGCATTCGTTTCCAATATGTTTTATCGGCAGGGATAGTTATCCTATGTGTGTTGCATTTACCATCCTTGTAGCCTAAATACTCTGATCCACTGCTCCCAGCAAGACTAGGTTTGAGCTCGTGTGCATCGCTAGAGCCGTTATATCGAATATGCTTAGCCATGCTTAGTTGACGAATTCTGATCCATCCGGTTGATGAATCAGAGCTGCGAATGAACCTAGTATGGCAGGATGACGTGGTAAGATAAGTGATTATAATTACACATGATTAAAGGCTTGGATGGGCCGCCACATGGGGATGTGGTGATTTGACTCGTTCTCGCCGATACTAGGACCTGAGGTTCTCGCCTTCGGAACCAAGACTGAGCGTACAGCCACACGGGGCCCATGGGAACCCCTTGGCCCGAACTTACCTAGCTTACCCATGAGTCAATTAGTTTGCGAGTTCCATTTGGCATTCTGCATGGCGAAGGCGTGGAAAAGGTTTTCAAAGGTGCATCATACAGGGATGTGGCTAGGGTGAAGGATGCTGGAGGCATTGAACTGGATCCCCTGCGCACAATGACCGGGACCGCCTCGGAGAATGGCTACCTACGATGACGGAGTTCCCCAGTTAGATTGACTCATGGAATAGGCGAAGCAAGGGAAAGGTTTTGGTCGACCACCCTCTGCCGGCACACCAAGGAAGTGTGCTAACGTTCGGCATTAAGAGTCGGTTGGTGCGTGTGGGTAAAGTTGTACACCCCTGCAGGGTAAATCTTTTCGAAAAGCCGTGTCCACGGTTACGGACGACTTGGGGAACTACGTGTTGATCATAGATAACTTGAACCTAATCGTAAAACTGGAATCAATGTGTGATAAGGATCCCTCCTCAGGGTATCGAGGGGGTGATCCTAGTGGATAGGTTCAGCATATGATGAAGATTCGGTGGATTCATTATGACGATCAGTAGAGCTAGAGATATCGCTCTCTTATCCCCTTTTAAAATGATCTGAGTAGACGAGCTTCGGCTCCCTCTTGTTTTACAAAGGAAAACGGGCTTTCTGCAAAATAAGCTCCACATAAAGCCTCGTATACCAGCTTTGCTAACAAGTCTTGCTGAGTCCCTGTACTCAGCTTTGCATGCTTTGTTTCACGAAGACTCTCCAACAAATGGTGGTTTCTAGGTCGACATCGACGAGTAGCTTGGGATTCCCAGGTGGCAGCCTGGAATCTATGGGCTGGGACGTCGCCGTTATGCTCCTGGCCTCTTAGGCCTTTTGCTATCTTGCTATTTAGAATAGCATAACTTTGCTTCCGTTGGTTGATGAAATGAAAGGTCAGTGACCTCTGCTTGTAATACTTTGGTTTTTTGCTCAGTTATGAGCTTGTATTACTCTTTGAGTCGTAGAGTCACTGTTGTGTTACCGATTCTCACCCTGTAGGCCCTAGATATCTAGGTTAGGCTTATGCCAGATGGAGATCTGGGTTTGTCTAGCCTACGACCTCCGGGGTCCCCACAGGTTTTGGTATCAGAGCAGGACTGCCTGTAGGAAAACCCTTTCTATTGGTCGATGTTGTGTCTAGTGTTTGTGAAAACTATTTGAAAGCTAAAAAGTACTTGCGAAAATCTGATTAGGATTCTTTTTACTCCTTATCTGGTATCGCTCTAATTCAAAGTCACACCTTACCTTGTGTTGATTTGAAAATGTTTTAATATCTCTTCTGGTCTTTCAAAACTTAGGTGCTCCAAGAGCAAGTCGTTCCTTAACCAGTTGACCTAGTGTTGAGTTCTCTAAACTCTTGTGTGTTCTTTGTTATCTCTTTGTTTCGTTTCAACAGTGAGATCTCCTTCCATCATGATCTCTCTATTTTGTGGGTTCCACATCATTCTGTTCTAGGCTTTGAGGTTTTCTTTCACCTTGGACGCCTCCTTTCCTTTTTGCTTGGTTACTTCTGAAGCTAGCTATGGCTTCTTGAAAGTTACCTTGTGATTACTACCTCGCAGTGTCCTCTGTGTCACTCAGATAGTAGTTACTCCTTTTCTCCATATTTTTAACCCTTGGACTTGAACCGAAGGTCCCGGATTGTGCTGGGTTCTTTTGAACCTCAGTACATGATGCTGACCTTTAACCCAAGATCCATTCCGTTGACCCCTGTTGTCCATGGTCAAACCATACATCAGGATGGCTAACTTCAATCCACCTAGCCTCAAGTCTTGTAGTCGTGATTGAATTGCGGCAATAGAAGTTTTTCCCTACCATTAGCTATGGCAGAGGTTCTGTCATGGAACCAATTGGATCACGACATGAGTTCTCTTTGTGAGACGTACATCTATGTCCGTGACTCTGCCACACTCCCCTTCTCAGCATGAGTTTCGCAAGAGTGCTATCTTGTGCATCCACATCTCAAGATTTCAAATTCTCATTGTGTTCCTCCTCTCTAGTTTCTTTCCGACCTTTGTCTGCTAGTTAGCAGCCAAGTAGTTAATGTGCATTGGTTCTTCTAGTGCATGTTACACCTGTTGTCTTTCAAGACATTTCACTTCGAGATGTCAGGAGAAACATACTCCAGTACCTCGTCCATTTCTTGGACCTAGTCAAACTGTTGTAATTCACAGAATGTGAGGTTTATGCACCTCTTGTTCTGTTCTACCTTAGAGTATCACACTCTTTTATATCTATAGGTCGTGCTAAGTCTCATGGCCTTATCGATGAAGTGATGCTCTTACATATCTTTACTCGCCCTTCCTTTAAGCTGTCAGTGCTTGGGAATGTTGGGGTGTTTGTATGATGTGGCCATCCAAGATTCTTAGCAGTTCTCATTGCTTTGAAATCCAAGGACGTCTATGTCATTCTTAGCGTGATTGCTTAATCGATCACTATGCCAAGTTTGACTGTGTTCCCTAGTCTGTTATCTCGGCACACCTTCTTCAGTCAAAGAGTTATGTTCATGCCAAAACTCTCAAGACCACGTCACTTTCCTTATAAAGCAAGTTTCATCTCGAACTTAGTGACATATCAGTGGTTCGTGATATTCTAGATGTCTTTCTAGAAGTATTGCCATGTTTCCACATGACCGTGTTGTCAGGTTCGTGAGTACGTTGGTTCTCTGAATCACTATCTCCAAGAAACCGTACTGGATATCCTGGACTAGTTGGTTGAGCTTCAAACAACAACTTGGAGAGTTGAAAGACAAAAGCTCTATCAGACTTCATTCTTCTTAAAGGGATGTCTAGTTCGTTTGTGTTGAAGTAAGGAAGTATCTCCTTTATGGATATGCTATCTTCCCAAATCTTTGATTTGAGCTTGGGCTATCATCAAATCAAACTCAGTTCCAAGGACTATCTTGATGGTGTTCTTACTCATGGTGCTTCGTCTGAATACATCTTCATGTCCTTTGGTCTGACCAATACTTTTGCCTTGTTCATGCAACATATGAGACCATCTCATTGGAGTATATTGATAAGTTCGTTGTTGAGCCCATCAATGACATTCTTATTTTCTCGATGTCTAAAGAGGTTCATTTTGAATAGTTGGCACTACTGTTGGAAACTTTTAAGAACTATCTTTGTGTTATCACGAAGTATGTGTTCGGGATGTTAGAAGTGATCTTCTCTGGTTCACGTGCATTTGCTGAAAGATGTCGCCGTGGATCCGAGTAGAGTTCCCTTTCCTTTCCTCTGATCATCGCAAGTTAGTCATGCATGTGCGGAATATTCTTGAGATGGCAGGTTGTTACCTCCATTTGCTTGAAACGTTCCTCTATGCACACTAAATCACTGATTGTTTTGTTCAAGAAAGAGAAGAAGCTTAATCTCTTTGATATCTTCTCTAATGTACCCACCAGGACTCAATTGTGTTACATTGCAAGAAGTTCATATGCACACAATTGCCTTTTGGCAGTCGTAACCACATGGATTATGCAATCTAGCTCAATCTTTTGGAGCTTGACATTGTAGTCAAGAACTTGAGAATCTAGTGACTTTACCTTTTTGGTAACTATTGCAAATTTCTATTCGGACATGTTCAGTCACCTAACCTAAGTTGAATCTCAAGCAGCAATGATGGTTGGTGTTTCTCAAGGATTTTTGACATAGGTCTCTTTGTAAATCCGACAAGATTGATGTCGTGGTTAACACAATTAGTCGGAAGGTCTAATGCCATAATCTCTTGAAACAATAAAGAATAACTGTTCTCCATAAGGATCTTGTGCAACTTATTCTATGAGTTGCCCTGATGATGTCTTCTTAATTCCGAAGTCCGACCTTCGCTTGATGACCTATTGAAAGCTTTTCAAAAGCCTGATATTGGTGTCTAGAACATAGAAGCAGAGTTGTTAAATGTCGCTCGATCAATCCCTCAAAACCATTTCTCCGGTGATAATAACTCCGTGGGAAGAAGTTTCACCTCCCGGTGATCCTTGCTACGTCGTTCGACAATGCGTTTCCCCTTCCTTTGGATTTTACTTGAAGTTCTCTTTAATTCACACGTTGTGTGAATTCGTCAGTCATATATGACCCCGGTACTTTTGAGCAAGCTTTAACCGAATGACAATCCTCTTGTCACATTCAAAGTCAAAATCCTGGGAGAAGTATCTTTTCTTACGATGCCAAATATCCATTGTCTATCCGTTCAAGTAGCATGAAGTAATATCATAAACCTTGACCCTTCAGTAGCCAGTGCTCTTCCCTTTCTTCTTGTTTGTACCTGAAGTTCCAATCAATTCACACGTTGGGTGAATTCGTCAGTCATCTAGGCCCCATCATTTTCATTAGACAACAATCGTTTCATGTATACTACCCGAAGAGTGACTATAATTTTGAAATCAAAAGTTGCTCTCGTTGGATAATCATTTGTCCTTCTACGAGTTGCCCTCTCTAAGAGTGCCTCGTTATGGTATCAAAGGAAGTTTAACTCCTCGCTACCTTGTCCCTTCATATTCTTGTCAAACGTGGAGCAATTGTATACCAAAATTTGAAACTTCTTCCGTCTCCTCCGTTACCTTGATGTGTTTCATGGTTGTCAGCTCAAGAGTTGTTTCTAAGCACTCCTTCCATGAGTTGACCATGAGATACTCGATCTTTGTAAAGATCCACCGTCCAGTGTCTTTCCGTCTTTCCTTTAGGTGTTGTTGACCAACAACCTCAAAGGACGAAAATGAAGCGCTTCATTCGTGGTGTGGTGGATCCACTTCTTCGTGGCGTCGTGAATCAACCTCTTCAAGAAGGAAGACCGTCGTGGTATCGACAAGATCATTGAAGGCCGGTGTAGTTCTTGTTACTTTCTCTATTCCTACCTTGGAATCTCAGGACGAGATTCTTTTAAGGGGGATAGATCTGTAACACCCCTCTTTTAGTTAAACCTAATTAGGGTTTGAATGTGCATCATGGCATCCACATGATTTTCCTAAGAAAATTGCATCAAGGAAGAATTTGAAAACCCTAAGTGTTGTTTGAATCCCTCTCTTATTCAAACTCTCTCGAATTGCTTCAATTGTTCAAACTAAAACCTACCTTGCACTTCCCTATTAAGAAGTCGATGGATATTTTCATAAGTTCGGAAAAGTTTGAAACTTCAAACAGATTTCAAATTTGCAAAAGAATTTTGAAAACAAAATGAAAACAAAATTCAAAAAAAGAGAGAAGAGAGCTCCTCCTCAGTCTTGGGCCGCAGCCCAACTCTTCTCTCTCCCTCCTTTCCCTGCACAGCCCAGCAGGCCGGCCCCAGCAGCCAACTCAGCCCAGGGAAACCCCCAGGGGGTTTTCGCAAACCGCCATCGTCCCCGCGGCTCCAAGCAGCGTCTGGCGCTGCCGCCCGATGGTCCTCCTTGTGGAGATGCCCGCGCGCCCCGGCGGCCTACAAGTACCCCTGCCGCCGCAACAAGAACCCTAGCTGCCCCCAGAACCCCCTCTGCTCCTATCCCTCGCTCACTGCACGCGCAGCCGAAACCCTAGCGCCGGCCATCGCTCGCCCCCGCCGTTGCCGCCCGCCCGAGCCGGCGACCCTCCTCGACCTCCGCCTCGCCGCCATGAAGCTTCGGGCCGAAGGAATCAGCCGGGGAAGCCCCCAATCACCCTCGACGTGCCTTTCTTCCTCGCGGCCGGCGAAGACGCCGACCACCATCGCCGCCACTACAGGGCTCCTCCGTCCTCACCGACGAGCTTCACAGCTCCGCGGTGAGCTCCTCGACCTGCCGGTGCCCTCGGTCCTCTCCCCCGTGCTCTGTAGCGCCGCCGCGTCACGTGCCGTCCCCGGCCGCCGCGCTGCTCGCCGCCACGGTCGCTCCGGTGACCCAAACCGGGCGGCGCCGCCTCCCAGAGGTAGCCCGCGCCAAGGCGCGTCCGACGCGCCTAACCGCGCGCTCGGGGACGCCCTGGAACGGCCGCGCCATTCGCCACCGCCGCCGGTCCGCCGTGGTCAACCACCGGCGGTTAACTCCGGTGGGGCCCGCATCTTTTGTTTTTATTTTTATTATTTTCTGAAATTAATAAATCCATGACAGGTGGGGCCCCTTGTCAGATATTTATTCATTTCGTAAATGTTTAATAAAAGAATAAAACCCTGACAGTGGGTCCAGTCTGTCAGACTTTTAATAATTTCCAGGATTTTTCAGAAATGATTTAAAATGAATAAAACTTGTAAAATTCATAACTTATTCATTTTAAATCAGAAAAATTTGTATAATATATCAAAAATTTCAGAAAAATGAGATCTACAATTTGGTTACAAAATCATGCATTGTTAGACAACTTTGAACCCTAGTTGTTTTAGAAGAACATAATCAACCCCTCCGAGGTTCCGGAACTGCTAACCCTAGTCCCGTCGAACCCCAGTTAAATTGATGATGTCTTAGGGTTATTTCAGTACCTAATTAACACATCATGTCATCATATTTATATGCGCATTGCATTATGCCATGTGTTGATTGTTGTTTTACATTTCCGGTGTTTGCTTCTTCGCGATCGATAGAGCAAGTGTCGAGACGATGAAGATCGGCAACGATGAAACTCAATAATTGTCCATCGACGAACAAGTTGAGCATGGGATCTCCGAAGATCCATATTGGTTTGTCAGGGACAAAGGCAAGCCCTAGCCTGGTTCATATTATGATTTCAAAATGCTTTTACTTCTGGTTCCTACATATTGCATTCGTTTCCAATATGTTTTATCGGCAGGTATAGTTATCCTATGTGTGTTGCATTTACCATCCTTGTAGCCTAAATACTCTGATCCACTGCTCCCAGCAAGACTAGGTTTGAGCTCGTGTGCATCGCTAGAGCTGTTATATCGAATATGCTTAGCCATGCTTAGTTGACGAATTCTGATCCATCCGGTTGATGAATCAGAGCTGCGAATGAACCTAGTATGGCAGGATGACGTGGTAAGATAAGTGATGATAATTAAACATGCTTAAAGGCTTGGATGGGCCGCCACATGGGGATGTGGTGATTTGACTCGTTCTCGCCGATACTAGGACCTGAGTTCTCGCCTTCGGAACCAAGACTGAGCGTACAGCCACACGGGGCCCATGGGAACCCCTTGGCCCGAACTTACCTAGCTTACCCATGAGTCAATTAGTTTGCGAGTTCCATTTGGCATTCTGCATGGCGAAGGCGTGGAAAAGGTTTTCAAAGGTGCATCATACAGGGATGTGGCTAGGGTGAAGGATGCTGGAGGCATTGAACTGGATCCCCTGCGCACAATGACCGGGACCGCCTCGGAGAATGGCTACCTACGATGACGGAGTTTCCCAGTTAGATTGACTCATGGAATAGGCGAAGCAAGGGAAAGGTTTTGGTCGACCACCCTCTGCCGGCACACCAAGGAAGTGTGCTAACGTTCTGGCATTAAGAGTCGGTTGGCGCGTGTGGGTAAAGTTGTACACCCCGCAGGGTTAAATCTTTTCGAAAAGCCGTGTCCACGGTTACAGACGACTTGGGGAACTACGTGTTGATCATAGATAACTTGAACCTAATCGTAAAACTGGAATCAATGTGTGATAAGGATCCCTCCTCAGGGTATCGAGGGGGTGATCCTAGTGGATAGGTTCAGCATATGATGAAGATTCGGTGGATTCAATATGATGATCAGTAGAGCTAGAGATATCGCTCTCTTATCCCCTTTTAAAATGATCTGAGTAGACGAGCTTCTGCTCCCTCTTGTTTTACAAAGGAAAACGGCTTTCTGCAAAATAAGCTCCACATAAAGCCTCGTATACCAGCTTTGCTAACAGGTTGTACTAAGTCTTGCTGAGTCCCTGTACTCAGCTTTGCATGCTTTGTTTCAGACGAAGACTCTCCAACAAATGGTGGTTTCTAGGTCGACATCGACGAGTAGCTTGGGATTCCCAGGTGGCAGCCTGGCTGGGACGTCGCCGTTATGCTCCTGGCCTCTTAGGCCTTTTGCTATCTTGCTATTTAGAATAGCATAACTTTGCTTCCGTTGGTTGATGAAATGAAAGGTCAGTGACCTCTGCTTGTAATACTTTGGTTTTTTGCTCAGTTATGAGCTTGTATTACTCTTTGAGTCGTAGAGTCACTGTTGTGTTACCGATTCTCACCCTGTAGGCCCTAGAGATCTAGGTTAGGCTTATGCCAGATGGAGATCTGGGTTTGTCTAGCCTACGACCTCCGGGGTGGGTGGTTGTACCCCCAGCCCACCAGAGTTCAAACCCCAGGTTTGACATCTGTGTGTCTCATAAAGGAGGAATATTCTTTCAGTGGGAGGCGACGTTCCGAGGCGCTGTGGTGACTTCGTCAATTTCAAGATCCATTCGCCGGCTCGGTCTTCCGGAGGTGCTCATAGGGGTAGGGTGTGCGTGTGTGCGTTCATAGGGGTGAGTGTATGCGCGTGTATGTGAGCGCCTGCGTTTATACTGTGTTTCTCAAAAAAAAAAAGATAGCGAGAATCCCAAAATTATTCAATCAACTTTAGAGAAATTATCATGTCTTAAATTAATTTCATAAAAGTGAGTTGTTCTGTTTTGGCGAGAACCAAGACGAGGCTGATATGTATATCGAGCTTTTTCGCTGAGGGTTGGGTTAGTTTCCAAAAAGCTATTTGGGAATTATGATTCATTGTCGGAGACTCGCAAATTTTTAATGGAAACACGTCGAGGAGTGGCTACAAAACCTTCTTAGTAGTTGAAAAAAAATTAATGTCTTTGGGTGGAAGATTGATTCTTATTAATTTAGTACTCCCTCCGTCCCAAAATATAAGGTGCCTAAGGTTTAGCCAAAAGTCAACATCTTCTAAGTTTGACCAAATTTATACGAAAAATAAAAATATCTACAATATCAAATGGATATTTTGAGAAACTATACTTTCAAGTGAATCTATTAATATTGATTTGGTTTTGTGAATGTTTATATTTTCACGTATAAATTTGGTCAAATTTAAAATATGTTGATTTTTGACTAAACCTTAGGCGCCTTACATTTTGGGATGGAAGGAGTACAATTTAATGTGGTCTTTCAACAGTTAGATTAATTTAGAACGAGATTTTTCTGGCAAGGAGATAGTGAGAAAAAAAATCAGCTTCCTAAATGGGATGTTATTGCCATCCAAAAGATCAAGAAGGGATAGGTGTTCATGAACTTGAGGTCAAGAATAGGGTGGTCCTAGCTAAATGGCTATCTAAGCTACTTATCAAAGATGGGGTATGGGAAACTATTCTAAGAAGAAAATATGTTGGCTAATATGAGCTATATCAAGTTTATTCGAAACCTAGTGATTAGTAGATGTGGGATGGCACTATGGCGGCAAATAAACTCTTCCTACGATCTGATTCTTTCTCTATTAAAGATGGTTCTGAGATAATGTTCTCGGATCCTAATTAACTAGAATATAGCATACTGCAGGAACAATATAGAGCTCTGTAAAATATTGTGTCACAAAGGCGATAATTTAGATTAGGTGCTAGAATCCTCCCACTGAATGTGGGGCGGAGAAGATATATCATTGGGCCCCGGCTTGCATCTTGGAATGGATTGCTTCAGCATCTGGTTTTTCCAATTGACGGAAGGGACAACCTAAATGAGAGTGATAAAGTATATGTGGATTTCATGGATAGAGTTATGATCTAGCCTATCGAGTCATTTTTTAATGATAAAAAGATTTGAAAAATGAAGGTACCGCTGAAGACTAAGGTTTTTGTGTGGTATATTTTAGAGGGGTAATTCTTTCTAAGGACATCCTTGGAAAACGTAATTGGCATTAAAGTGAAAAGTGTGTCTTTTGCCATTAGGATGAGACTACAAATCACTTATCCTTCCAATATCAAATTTGTCACATATATAGTTAATCATCCATACAGGTTCTACCTTATATCCGCCACATACCGTTACGAATATTTTGGCAAATTGGCTAAATGGCATGGATAATAGGTTTTAAATAATTATTAGGGTGGGAGAGCTTGCCATTATTGGGCCGCGTTGGCTATGTAGAAATAATGGGGGGTTAGCGATACAAAATCTTCTCTTATATAGGTTACATATCAGTGCACCACTTTGCTCTGTTCATTGTCATATCTAGAGCGTGTGGATAATCACGACCTGTTTACATATGTGTCTACACAGCCCAAAAGGTTTCGTCTTTGTTCTCTAAATCTCACCAAAGGTTGAGTTGCGTTTTCAATTCCAGAACTGACACCCTCCATTGTCGGACGGACTCCTCAGGTGGCGACGGGGTGAACGGACCATCACTGAGAGAACTTTTTCGATGGCAGCAGGTTTCTTCGGAGTTGCATGAGGCGACACTGGAGCACAAGTTTCACCTTAGGTGTTTTCGAGAGTCAGAGATATGGTATCAAGCAACTGGAAGGGTTTACAAGAGTTAATCGCACAAAACTGCCACATTTTTGCTATAATTTCAGAAATCTACCACTTTTTAGTTGGCTTGCATAAATCTGCTACTCTACATCACGCTTTTTGCAATGTGCACTAATCTTGAATTAAAGACAAATCAATAGCTAATCTAACAACTGGGATCCACTTGCAGAGCACACTTTTTGCAATCTTATATTTACTAATTGGAGACTCCCAATAAATCACCACGTTAATCCTAGAAATAGCAATTATTTGTCCGTCCGATCTATCAACCAACTATCCGTAGCCGTTTGATGAATTAACTCACCATATCCTCCCCGCACGCGTAGGTTTTTTTTTTCCTGGACTCTGGAATCGGCTAACGAAAAATATCTCCATCAATTTTCCTCTTCCGTCGGCCGTCTCTCCTCATATTCTTCTCCATAGTCTTCTCGCCATCGGTGATTCCCGAGCTTGGTACATGTCTGCCATCTCTGTTTATCTAATCTGATCCTTCCAGATCGTGGCCCTCGGCGTAGGTAAAACGAATTAGACCGAAGATGGGGATTGGGAGGAAGATGAAGGAGCGTTTTTGCTGGAGACATGCATCTTCCATGTGCCCAGTTCCAGTCTCCCCCTCTTTTACCTCGGAGACGATCGACCTGTACTTCAGGTAATGTGTGGCCTCCTCTCTCTATATCATCCACGATGCATAGAATTTATTATGGATCGGAGGGGGAGTAAAATAAATTTAGTTTCTTCTTTGTGGATCCGCTTTACAGTTAAATGATAATTGAATTTTCTGTAGCATAGAGACGATGTCATATATAGTTATATACACATCCTCTGATTTAAGTGGGGAAATCAAACTGAAGCAAATTTTCTGCCCATATATTTATGTATGGTCATTTCCATATGTGTGCGTTGCACTTGATAAACTGTAGAGAAGCTGCATCTATTTCCTTAGTTTTCCTCACATGACGTCCATGTTGCTGAGAATTATTTCTTACAGCAAAACTGAGGCTTCCAGGTCAAAATTATCATAACTGGACATAGTTTAATTTATTTTTTTGGAACTTGCAGCAACAAAAACTGTTGTTTATCTCCATAAGCTTGCAAACAACGCTGATGATGATTGGATGGTGTTTTATCTGTGCTGTAACACAACTTAGAATTCTATTGCATACCAAAAAAACAGAAGTGATTCGTCCCAGATATAACGTGGGGGTATTTTCTTCCACTGTAACAAACTGTTAGCATATGTACATATGTCACTATCTTTTAATCTTTTAATATACCCAAATATTTTCTTTCTTTTAGCATTTAAAGTTCATTTGTTTTCATAATTGTAACAATACATGAAATATTACAAGGGTTTTCCCACACAAAAGCAAGAAAACATAGAGGATGAGGACAAATTTAGAACATGCATTTAACTAGAAGCACTAGCACCGTACATAAGCATCAAAGATTTATAAAAATATGGATGAAAATTCAGTATATGCTAAGTATATATATGCCAAAATAAGTTCGAATATAAATGTCCTTCCTTATTTTTAAGGTCCTTCTTTCTATGTATTGAAAAATACAATTACAAACCACGTGATGTCGCTGCCTATTTGATAGCTTATCATTTGAAACTCTTACCCGGAACCTTGAAGGGTTCTAACGGTTCCGCCAATCTTGGTGCTATTTTCGGGTAATTCGAACGGTAACTTGATCCTTAGCCATTTTTACTGCTAGGGTTTTCGACACGTGTCCATCATCCAACGGCGCGACGTTTGCGTTCCGATCACAGGATGCAGAGCACGAATCTCATCCCGCGCCTATAAATATCCCCACCGCTCAATCTAATCGCACCATTATCCCCCCTGATTCACCTCTCCTTCAAGCGCCGCCACCGAGATTCCGCTTCCGCCATGCCAGAGTCCGCCGGAGCTTCACCGGAGTCTGCGCCGCTGCACCATGTTCTTCGTGTTCTTAACTTCAGCTAGCCACCGCAGCAAATCCTCGCCGCCAGCAACTCCGACCACCACAGCGTCCATCTTCGGTAAGTATTCCGGCCTCGAGATTTTCATCGGTGTTGGTAGGGATGACTAATGAGTAGTGGTAGCTCCGACTAAGTTTAGTTTCCATTCATTGTAGATGTCTTCGTCTACTCCGCCTCCATCGCAGTCGGAGCCGATCGCGGCTACACCTATCTCTTCCGCCCCTCCCCCATTTGTCCATGTCCGGCTGGATCCTGCCAAAGGATCCGGCAAGTCCATTGAAGGAGCCAGCTCTACCCCGACGGACCTGGCCGGAAAAGAGCAGATGGAGAAGAAGGTGGAGCAGGTCGCCGCCAAGAAATCGAAAGCCCGATCTCGCGAAGGCGAAGTCAAAGGGCAATTGTGGCCCTGCACCACCACCGAGGACGAGCTCCGCAGCTTCGAGGCGGAAGGATTCCTCAAACCCGGATCCTGGAGAGTGGTTCCGGGTGCCCTAAGCCCGGCGCCCGAAGCCGGAGAATGGGTGCTGACAAGGGCAAGTGGGATCCACTTGCAAGCATGACATGGCCAAATCTGAGCAATTAATTCAATGAGCTTTCGTGAAATACGACGATGATGGACTACCTATTCTTCAATAGGATTATGATACGATACTTTTGATGGAACATGACCTTGAGAAAGCGAGAAATCCAAAAAATATCAGTCAACTTTCGTGAAATTATGAGGTCCTAAAATTAATTTCCATAAACTATGTTATCTTCTTCGGCGAGGCCCAAGACGAGGCTGATATGTATGCCGATCTCTTATGTTATGGGTTGGTTCAATTTCCAACAAGCCATTGGGCATTCCGATTCATTATCGGACACTCACAAATGCTTAATGGAAACACACTCATTAATTCAGCACTAACTAGTGTGGTACTATATATCTTTTTCTTCTTCCAATTACCCAAAGAAGTCTTCCAACGATTAAATTATTTTCGAACAAGATTCTTTTGGTATGGGGATAGTGTTATCACCAGAATTTGACCGAATCAGGAGGTGGGCCGCGACCAAGATGGGCTTGGAAGGTTACACGTGGAAAATCTCTGAAGCGGCCTTGCTCGGAGAATTTGGGCTAGATTGCCCATGTATCTTTAATTACGATAGAGTGTATTTAGATTAAAAGTTAGAGTTTATCTCGTGCACGGTTTAGTGCACGCCCACATTAGAAAGTCCCCTGGACTATAAATATGTATCTAGGGTTTATGGAATAAACAACAACCAACGTTCAACCACAAACAAATCTCGGCGCATCGCCAACTCCTTCGTCTCGAGGGTTTCTACCGGTAAGCATCATGCTGCCTAGATCGCATCTTGCGATCTAGGCAGCACAAGCCTGCCCACGTTGTTCATGCGTTGCTCGTACTGAAGCGTTTTTGATGGCGAGCAACGTAGTTATCTTAGACATGTTAGGGTTAGCATTGTTCTTCATGTTACATGCTTTCGTAGTGCAACCCTTGCATGTCTAGCCGCCCTTACACCTATCTTAGGTGTAGGGGCGGCACCCCGCTTGATCATAGTTTAGTAGATCTGATCCGTTACGATTGCTCCTTGTTCTACAAGGATTAGTTTAATATCTGCAATAGTTAGGCCTTACAAAGGGGTGGAGGATCCATCGGCACGTAGGGTGTTGTTCGTTGGCCCTAAGCAGGATGTTCCGGGGATCAACCTCGTGTTGGTTTTTAGGCCTTGTTTAGGATCGGCTTACGATCACCGTGCGTGGCCGCGAGGCCCAACCTAGAGTAGGACGATCCGATTATGCGGTGAAAACCCTAGATCGTCGTGGATCTCATTAGCTTTATCTTGATCAAGCAGGACCACCATATATTCGGACACCGTCTGAATCATGGGTGGATCGGCTCTTTGAGCCGATTCACGGGATAACCGAGCCGATCGAGGCTCGTATTTAACGTTTACGTGTGTGCCCTGCAGGAAACTAAGCGAGGCATCATCCACACCTTCCCGACCAGGTATAGTCAGGTGGCACGCCTTGTGATAAACATCGCGCGTGCGACCAGGAGGCTTTGCGGGCCGTCGCTCCGAGGGGGGGGCCAGCCGGAACCCTAGTTGTTCCCGGCTCTACGGTGTTGCCCGTCTCTGCCCGCCAGGGGGTTTCTGACGTCAACACATTCTGGCACGCCCGGTGGGACCGTCGACGACATCCACGACATCGCCATCTACATCCGAGATGGCGGAAAGCACTCCGGTCTAGTACGAGGATCTGCCTGATGAGTTCACAAAGAAAAACGACGAAATCAAGGCAGTCATCTAAGCCGAACTCATCGGCTCTTTCCACGTAACCCGCTCCCAGTGGCCAACCAGGACACTTGCTCAGCATCAACGTGGTAGAACTTGGGTACCACTCTGGTAGGGGTAGTGATGAAGGCAGCTGCTCTCATAGCAAGAATGAAGAAGGAGCCGACCCACGCAACCGGCTCCGACACTGCCACCAAGTCCTGGTGATGATCAAAATGGAGGCCGATTCTAGCGATTACACGAGGGATATTACGAAACCTTCATGGAGCGCTTCGATCTAGCGAGTCGGCCAAGTTTATTTTCACCGCACGATCTGCTTGAGTTCAACGGCGATCTAACGAGCAGCAGCCACGTCGGCTACACGAATCCCAACGCAGCCGACGTACTGGTACGGTCCCTTGGCATAATGCAAAGCCAATATCTGCAGTCACCTGACAGATTCGGCTCGGGGGAGGCATATGATCAGCAGACAGACGCATGGGTAAGGAAATGTCAGGAACCGATGGAAAATTGATCAGCAGACAGACGCATGGGTATGGAAATGTCAGGAACCGATGGAAAATCATCGGCCAGTAAAAAAAAAATCTTAGCAAGCACAAATGTAGCAAGTACAGCAAGATCCAATCGGCAACATCATCTGTCTCTGAAGGCCCTACTGAAGAAACACGTCGAGGGCGAGAACGGCGTCAACACGGATGCGATCTGCCTCAGCAATCTCAGCCTGGTCATCCTCGTCCTTACCCGTCACCAGCTGATTGCTCAGGGTACGGATTTCAGCCAGATCGGTCTTCAGATCGGCTGTGAGGCCTCTTGCTTCGTCTTGAGAACGGGCAACAAGGGCTTCCTTGTCTTGGATGAGCTGTTTGGTCACCCTTACCTTCTCTTCAAGATTCTCCAGCTCCTTGCGTAGGGTCTCGAGTTCGGCGTGAGTGGCAGAAGTGTCCGTCTTGGCGTCCAGAGCAGCCTTCTTCTCATTGAGCCATCGACACTTTTCGGCAATATCGGCTCTCAGCGGAAGTTGGGAGTGGCGAAGAGTAATCCTTTGGCGAGCCGCTTGCACCCTTGACTTGAAGGCCGACAAGGTAACAGCGGGCCAGAGCTCCACTTGCAGGGTCATAGGGAGATGAGGCCGGATATCCTCGAAGATGCCTTTGGCTTCCTCGGAATTTTCAATCAGAGTCTCAGTTGAGGCAGAAAGCAAGTCTTTGAGACGCTGGAGTGGACCACGGACCGTACTAGGGTTCGGCTCTCCACTTGCCTTGGAAGAAGCTGGTTCGATGGATTCTGGGTCGAACGTAAGCAAGCTCGAGAGATCACAACCCTGATGGGGTAAACAAAGTGAGTTTAGCAGGCAATGAGGGAATTGATGGAGCCAAGGAGGGGAGACATACCTCTCCCAAGGAAGGAGGAACAGCCGACGCAGTAACAATCGGCTTTTCTGTGGACTCGGGTGGGTCAGCCACTTGGGCAGGTGGGTCAGCCACTTGGGCAGCCGCTATCGTCGAGGTAGCTAGATCCAGAGTAGCGGACGGCCTCGGTACCTCCTCAACGTCTCCGCTAGAAGTTCCTGTGGCCTGCAGGAGGAAGCGATTAGCCGATCCGAATGACGACGGGATAACATGAAGTATAACCAAGAAGATAATTACATTTGAGACCTCCTGGCTTGATGAAGAGGCTCGTGGGTTCTTACGAGCCCTTTTGACGCAGCGGCGTTTCGTGCGTGACCCCGATCTGGTCGGGGCTGGGGGGCAGGGGGTTCAGTGATCGACCTTTTCTTGGAAGCCGGCGCTGGTGAAGCCGTCTGGCTCTGGGTGGTGGACCTCTCGGAATTACCCGAGCTCGAGTCCCCCTGGCTGGTTTCTTCGGCCCCGCTGGAAGTTCCTTCAGTGGAGGCCTGTAGGAAAGAACACAAAGCATGTTGCGAACGAATTTTTGAGAACGGACGAGCGTCTGCAGGGTCTGAACCGACTTACACGCAAGCTTTCTTGGGCCGGAGCTTTACGCTTCAGGGTCTTCCTGGCAGCCACCTTCCTCACTGCTGTCCTCGCCTGAGTCGAGGCTCGGGGCAACCGGCCTCGAAGATGCTTTACTTGGGAGCCGATTTCGTGAAATCGGCCGACTCGCATTATGACTTTTTCAGGGGTGGCGAGCTCTGGTAAAAGAACCACTGGTGCTGGAGGAAGAAATACGAAAGGGGAACCGTCGGCTTGTGTGGGAGCCGGACCATCTTGTTGCTGTTAGGAGGAAGGGTCAGGTCACAGACGATCACCATAAGGCAGTTACAAGAAATGCTTAAGTGACGGTACCTGGTCTGCAGGGGTATCATACTCGGCGTCAAGCTCTTTCAGCAGCGGTCCTAGGGCCCTCCTGAAGACGTGGGTCTTCCACATAGACCACCAAGTCTCAAAACCATCGGTAGTGAAGGAGAAACGGAGGTTATGGGGAATTGGGATGGCCAAAGCGTCAAAGAAAGTATAACACCTTTGGGCAGTGAGAATGTCAGGCAGTTCAGCTCTACTTGCTGTCAGGTGGTGTAAGAAGAAGTGTGGAGGCACCTGTCCGAGACCAAGCTGTCGAGCTGCTACTACTGGTTGATAACACTCATAACCGGGCTTGATGATCCGGTTCGAGGTGCTCATGCCAACAGGGAGGAAGCAGGGACGAATCATGAGGGAATACAAGTGCTGTGTGCTGGCGTCATCGGCAAAGTCATCCAATCGGAAAGAGACTGGGTTTTCAAAATTTGCCGATTCAGTATAAGGGTGGAACAAGGGGTTGTCCAAACCTTGGAAGAAAATCTTAAACCACCCTGCTGCTTCTTTGGGGATCAGCCTGCTGCCCGGGAGACCATACAGGGCTTGGCCGTAGCTGGTGCATCGAATTTCCTTTCCATTTACATCGGAAAGGTGCAGGTGGTCAGCGAGGGGAAGTCTGGGATTTGGTTTTGGAAGTATAATTGGGCCCACAACTGAATGAACCACCAGGGGCCGCCAGTTTTAACTGTCTTGCGAGAGAACAGTTTGACAGACATCAGTTGAAGGGATCGATAAATCTCTCCAAGAAATAGTTTGCCTAGGCCGAGTTGGGTACCTTTAGCAAGTTCATAGGCCAGGGAGAGGTAATTCTTGGTGGGAGCAAGCGATGGGCCGCAGAATATGAAGTGCTCCAGCCAGAAATTCAGGAAGGCTGTGTGCTCCCTCTCTGTCACGGGACCTTTGGTTTTCATATAACGATTGAGATAGGCGCCCCAGCTGGTACACTCTTTTTTAGAGGATAGAGTGAAAGGGACTTTGGCAGTTTGAATGCAGAAGGGCTGGGGGATGCAATGTCTAGCCCCGTGATCATGGCCACATCCAGCAGGTCGGGGTCATAGGGCCATGACCAAACATGAAGCAGTTTAGTGCATCAGACCAGAAGTAGCCGATGGTTTTCAGGATGTTCTCATTCTTCTCAAGAGGAGATAATGATAATGACAGGGCATCGGCTATCCCTACGGTTTCCCAAGTGGCATAGTGGGATTTTGATACTCTATTGTACCATGCCACCCAACCCTCAGGAGGATTAGGCCAGGCTCGCAGGCAGTCGGCCCAGGAAGTCAGATCTAGGTTCTGGCTCACAAAGGGGATTCTGTTAGCTTCGCACGAAATTAACAGGGCAGGACTCTCAGAAGAACGAGGACCGAGGCACATCGAATTTGCGAGAGAAGGATGTGGCAGTAGAATGTCTGAAACCTAAATTAGTAGCGGAGCAAGACATTAATTCAGGTGTTTGCCATTAATCCCATGTCAAGTCGAATGGCGAGAGGAGGTTGAGGATTACCTTCAGACCGGAGACCATGGCGTCAGCGTTGGATGATTCCGCCATTGGGGGCGCTGAGGAATTGGGACGGTGCGGCTGAGATCTGAGATTCGTAGCACTACCGGGGCGGCGATTTGGGGATCTAAGTTTCTCAGATGAAGGGCGCAGGTTACCGTTTGGGAGGGCGGCTAGGTTGACCATGCTCCTGTTATATTTTGGAGGCTGATGTGGTACCATCGGCTCTTTCAGGGAGTGCTTGACTCTAGCTACCGGCAAAATTAAGTGAAGACATCCCTTCAATCAAGATAATGTTTTAGGATGGTGATAAAGTCAAAGGGGGCGAGGCGCCACGACATGTCCCGACGAAAGAAAAGCATACTGATTTTGGAAATGTTATTTCCAAAACCAGGGGGCATGTGTTATCACCAGAATTTGACCGAATCAGGAGGTGGGCCGCGACCAAGATGGGCTTGGAAGGTTACACGTGGAAAATCTCTGAAGCGGCCTTGCTCGGAGAATTTGGGCTAGATTGCCCATGTATCTTTAATTACGATAGAGTGTATTTAGATTAAAAGTTAGAGTTTATCTCGTGCACGGTTTAGTGCACGCCCACATTAGAAAGTCCCCTGGACTATAAATATGTATCTAGGGTTTATGGAATAAACAACAACCAACGTTCAACCACAAACAAATCTCGGCGCATCGCCAACTCCTTCGTCTCGAGGGTTTCTACCGGTAAGCATCATGCTGCCTAGATCGCAAGATCTAGGCAGCACAAGCCTGCCCACGTTGTTCATGCGTTGCTCGTACTGAAGCGTTTTTGATGGCGAGCAACGTAGTTATCTTAGACATGTTAGGGTTAGCATTGTTCTTCATGTTACATGCTTTCGTAGTGCAACCCTTGCATGTCTAGCCGCCCTTACACCTATCTTAGGTGTAGGGGCGGCACCCCGCTTGATCATAGTTTAGTAGATCTGATCCGTTACGATTGCTCCTTGTTCTACAAGGATTAGTTTAATATCTGCAATAGTTAGGCCTTACAAAGGGGGGAGGATCCAGCGGCACGTAGGGTGTCGTTCGTTGGCCCTAAGCAGGATGTTCCGGGGATCAACCTCGTGTTGGTTTTTAGGCCTTGTTTAGGATCGGCTTACGATCACCGTGCGTGGCCGCGAGGCCCAACCTAGAGTAGGACGATCCGATTATGCGGTGAAAACCCTAGATCGTCGTGGATCTCATTAGCTTTATCTTGATCAAGCAGGACCACCATATATTCGGACACCCCGTCTGAATCATGGGTGGATCGGCTCTTTGAGCCGATTCACGGGATAACCTGAGAGCCGATCGAGGCTCGTATTTAACGTTTACGTGTGTGCCCTGCAGGAAACTAAGCGAGGCATCATCCACACCTTCCTGACCAGGTATAGGTCAGGTGGCACGCCCTTGTGATAAACATCGGCGCGTGCGACCAGGAGGCTTTGCGGGCCGTCGCTCTGAGGGACTGGGGCCAGCCGCAGCCCTAGTTGTTCCCGGCTCTACGGTGTTGCCCGTCTCTGCCCGCCAGGGGGTTTCTGACGTCAACAAATAGTAAGAAAATGAAATATCGACTTGCTAAATGGAATATTATTTGACGTCCAAAATATAGAGGAGGTCTAGATGTTCCTGACCTTGAGGTCAAGAATAGGAAGATCCTAGGTAAATGGATATCTAAACTACTTATCGCAGATGGGGTAAGGCAAACTATTATAAGAAGAAAATATGTTGGATCCTATGCGCTATATCAAGATTATTTTAAACCCGGGGATTTAAAATTCTAGGATGGCCTTATGACGACAAACAAACATTTCTTCCCATATGATTCTTTCTCTATTAAAGATGGCCCCGAGGTAAGATTCTGGAATGATAAGTGGCTAGAAAATACCACACTCCTAAAAAAATATAGAGATCTGTAAAATATTGTGTGTCGGATATGACTTTATAGCTATTGTGCTAGAATCCTCCCCACCGAAGTGATATTCAAACTAGATAATGTTGGGCCCTGGCTTGCATCTTTGAATGGATTGCTTCAGCGATCTGTCTTTTGTCCAATTGACGGAAGGTACTGATGAGTTTGATGGAACGTAAATGAGAGTGGTAAATACAATGTGAATTCCACAATTGATCTAGCCTATCGAGCCGGTTGGTAATAATAAAAACTGATGAAGAGTAAGGTGTTAGCGTGGTATCCTCCCAGAGGTGTAATTCTTACTAAGGACAACCTTACTTAGTTGGTAGGGAAGTGGCAAGTGTTTTTTCTTTTGCGAAACACTATACAAACTAAGACGCCGACAAATAAAAAACATACAACTCATCTTTATGATCGCACGTACGCACATCTTATCCCTATGAGCAAGTCCGAGACCGGGTTCAAGAAACTACTTCGGCGGGTCTTGAGATTGATGAAGTCACCAAAGGCGCCTCTCTTTCGACAGAAATATCGTCTCCCACAGAAAAATATTCCGCCAAATGTCAAAAATGGGATCTGAAATCTTACTACGAAGTTCCACTGTCTTCCTATCCATCCAACCAAAGGTTGGCTCTCTATACTAGTTGTATTGTACATTCGTTGGAACACATGTGCACACTTAATAGTACTAGTGATTCAACAATTCATGTAATTAGGAAAACTTATAAATCGTTTGTAAACTTAGCCCTATGTTTGTTGCTAACTCGAAGGAAATATGTAATTAATTGACTCTTGTAAAAACAATAACAGATGTCTTTTATTCATTAACATATACAATCTTGAAATAATCTCGGTCCCTAAAATAGACAATACATATTTTTGTACGGAATAAGGGATGCATCAACTATAAGAGAATGTTTGTGAAAGGGAAACAAAATAAAGTGTGGTGTTCAAACATAAATAAACACATTAGTGTGGCAGATAATCTAAGACAAACGGGATTGATACAACATGAGTAGGCGATGTGCTACTTCTGTCATGGCTGGTCGTTGATCCACATCAAGGTTTAGACATTCCACAGCGAGCCCAGCAATGCTATCAAGAATCTCCAAATTACTTTCCACTGCAATGTCCTTGTCAAATAACTCGGTGGATTTTTTGCCCTTTTTGTGATTCTCTAGATAACTGTTCACCAATTTATAGTTGTCAGAATGTGTGGCTTTCTTCCTACTAATAAGTTCCAAGAGTACCACTCCAAAACTGTACACGTCACTTTTTTCAGTTAGTAGACCTGTTTGAAGATATACAGGGTCCATGTAACTCATGTCACCAATGACTGATGCAGCATGTTCTTTATCTCTTGGAATCAACCTTGAAATGCCAAAGTCTGAAATCTTGGGCAGTAAATTATCGTCCAAGAGGATATTTGCTGGTTTAACATCACCATGCAGGATTTTTGTACTGGTTTTTGAATGCATATAAGCCAGGCCATCTGCTGATTCGGCTGCAATTCGTAAACGCTCATCCAAGGTGAGAGGCCCCATGTTATTGCTGTGAAGAATGTCATCAAGGCTACCTCTGGAGAGGAACTCATAGACTAGCATCGGGATATCAACATCTAGGCAACAACCAATGAGCCTGACAATGTTCCTGTGGATCACTTGAGATTGGATAATAACTTCGTTTGCAAATTGTTCATTCTCCAGGATGCTGCCATTAATTGGCTTCTTTATAGCAACTATTTCATCACCAACAGTACCCTTATAAACTTCACCGAAGCCACCTTTTCCAATTACATTGCTACTCTTCAAGATATGTTTCAATGCTCCCCTTTTAAAAATCTTGATAATCTTTGCTTTCTCTAGTGTGGGCCCACCATTCTTTGCATAAAACTCTTTCGTCTTCCTTTTCTCTTTGCGAAGGAGAACTAGGAATGATAAAAGGGCTATAAGAAAAAGACCACCGATTGCACCTACATAAAAACAAATATATTATACATCAGTGAAATTTCCAAAAATATTGACCATAGCTGATATCACGAAAATGTACTGAATGCAAAACCATGTTGATAATTTTATGTATTTTAACATTTCGAATATATACTTGCTTAGAAATTAAGTAGCTTATTTTTTTTTTGAAAGGTCAGTAAGGGAGGAGAGTTGATCCCTCGTCTTAGCTGACACTAACTAATGCATCTAGTTGCATTAGTGAAGGTAGCCTTCCGTAAGAGCAAGTAGAGTAAATTCTAGTCAGATTTATAAGCATTAAAATATTATCTTTTTTGCCTAGTTGGAGGGGAGAGAGAGTGTTTCTAGGCACTTTGTGATAGTGAAAGGAAGAGGTCATAGATTGATATAGTAGTATGTTCTTATAGCAAATTATTATATACATGGGAGCTATATGTTGGCTATAAATGATATGACATCTTGCTTATAGCCAGCAATTGGCTATACTATTGAACTTGCTCTAAGATAAATATAAGAACATATTTAGCATCTGGCAGGATAATTATTCAAGAACTAAGAGTAAGTAATAACGAAATAACTGGGTGTATGATCAAACCGCTAGTCGTCAAGTCATGTAGGCATGATGCTAGCAGTCCGGAAGAAATACAATGCAAGAATTAGTTCTAATATATATGTGTGTGTGTGTGAATATATGTAGGGTTTTAGAATTTAGGGAGAAGTAAAATATATTAGTTTCCTGTATATGTTGTTTTGGTGCGAACATAATTACAAAAGTAATACTGTAGTAGTTAACTTTAGTGAGGTATAAGTTTGTATTCCTTAATTTAAATGCTTACCCACAACCGCCTTTGCTACCGTGGGGAATTTCTCGGTGCAGTTTCCTTTCTTGCCGTCGCCTTTCATCCCGGCTTTGCAGAGACAGTCATAGCCTCCTGGTTTGTTCTTGCAGGTTCCTTGGCAAGGATACTTAACAGGGTCCTCGCATTCATTGATGTCTGTAAACAACCACATAAATTAAGTTAATTAAATATATCTGTGTACAAAACTGTTTTTTGTTAGCGTACACAAAAGGTGGTTGTGTGTTCTATACCTTGGCATCCATTTTTGATGTAAGGGTTGCCCTCGTAGTTCTGGGAGCACTTGCAGACATAGCCCTGGCCATTGGTTGCAGTTGCACAGTAGCTGTTGTCGCTGACGCACGCGTGGTCTGCCGGCGGCCGCTGGCCTTCTGCGGGACATGTGCCGTTCCTTATGGCAAAATCGAACACGAAGGGCACCCCCCTGGGGAATTTCTTGGGCAGCGTCTCGTAGCCGCCCGTGTCCGGCGTGGAGAAGTTGTACCATGACTCCTCCACCAGCATGCCGTAGCTGCAGGGGTAGACGTCCCGTCTAGTGTTGTTCCTGGGATACAATGCCACGGAGAAGGTGCTGCGGCTGCGGGGCTCCGCTTCCGGTGGCACAGGGGCCTGGCAGCAGCCACGCCCCGTGCACGACCCGTTTGTGGTGAACATCAGGTAGCCGTCCTCCTTGGCGACGCAGGAGACCCAATAGCCCGACGTGTCCCCGACGACCTGGGAGAGCACAGGTTCGGCGTTGTTGCCGACGCCGACCACGACGTTGCTCGTCGCCGACATGAGGAAGGTGCCGTTGGGCCCGTCGCGGTCAAACACCGTCCCCTGGTACTTGTACAGGTGGTCGGTGGTGTCGTTGCTGCAGTCGGACGAGATGGCGCCGTACCCTCGGGCCTGGTTGTCGGCCACCGTTATGCTGAACAGCTCCAGCGGGACAGACATATTCTTCCTGCTCGACGGCTCCGAGTAGACGTCGCTTCCCGCCAGGTACACTTCCTCCAGCACGTCCTGGAACACGCCGGTGTAAGGCCATATCGCCGTGGGGTCATCGATCTCGCGGTTCGTGATGAAGGCTCGAGGTGGAGTGAAGGTGGTGTTGCAGGTGACCTCGAAGCCCTGGAGGAAGCAGCCGGAACCTATGCCGAACGGGAAGGGGATGAGCACGTCGCCACACTTGTCCGGGCAGCCCGGGCGAGTGATCGGCAACGTAGCGGCATATGCACGCGGGGTGCGGTGATCAGACGCCGCTGCGAGCAGCAGTAGGATTAGCGGAAGCAGAACCCGGGAAGGAAACTGGGAGCTAGACGTCGTCGCCATTGTGTGTCTATGGCTCTTCCAATGGTTTGGACTTGTGGTTACAGGTTTGCAGACACAGTTATTTATAGCCGGCCAGTCGGGTGCCCAAACACACCCAGCTTCCTTTAGCTAGGTTTCTGTTCCTATGTCAGGGTAATCTTTTTCCGTGACAGTTTTCACTTAAATCCAATGCTGTGTAGATTGTTTTACAAAGGCAAGCCTGCTGGTCGCCTCGGGCTCTCAATACGTTAGGTGAAATGGCTCGGCCGCTATACAACTAACGCATAGTTTTTGTTTGGTTGATGTTGTTGAATATAAATATCCGGCATAGGCTCCATCCATGAGTTCAGATTTTTAATTAAATTAACTAGTGCAATAATTTTATATGGTATTAGACCTAAGAGGTCTTAAGTTCGAGACCCTTTTAGTGTGGAACTTATGATTTCCATCAAGTTTGGGCACATTTGTACGCCTGGTTAAATTTTTATCAAAATTTTATTACAGTAAGCTGCACCATTGGCTACGCTAGAGTCCAAATGTGCCCAAACTTGATGGAAATCAAGTTTCCATCAAGTTTTGCGTGTGTCTTGTACATTAATAATGTAATTATACATTGCTATATATGTTTGCGTGTACATTTCCAGACAAACATATAAGACAAGGTTGTATGTAGTTGGATACGCGGTTAGTCGCCAGGCATCTGCCCGATGACAAACTCAAAGAAGATATACTAAGACGTTGTATGCTAGTCTCCAAACATAGTCTTTCTATTCTACATAGAGTCAAGTACAATTGACAACCTGGTTTGATAAAAAAGAAAGTGGTTTCCTAGTTCCTGGCTGATCGGGAATTTAATTAGAGCTCGATCGATCTGTTTTTTCTTTTACTTGTTGATCGATCTGTTGTTTAGCCTTCGCACGGGGCAGCAGCTAAAGTTGTTTTCTCTGCTTTTGGATTTTGTTTGGTTCGTTCGGGTGTTGGTGTTTAAGATTTAGGATGCAGTTTGCTTGCGTGTGGATCAGGCATGGATCATTTTTAATATGCACTTCCCACCTCTATGTGCTTGTTACGCTTGTGTCCTTAGGTTCGTCCTTTTTGTATATTTTGTAGGCTTGTATGGGCTTGTTTCTTCTTGTGATTAATATTTGTGTAGATAATTTAGAACAAAGCTGAATTTTTTTCTGTCTTTTTTACTCACTATGGCTATAAATATTCGTCGGAAGTTTGATAAAAATATACCCTAAAATATATCTAGATTTGCTGAACCCGCGATAATTATTTAGGGCCGGAGGGAGTAGTCTTTCTACTGTAATTCCATATCTATTTGCAATTGCACGTATGTAGTTCTGATTGCATTACGAACTGGGACTAAGGGTCTCGTATACGTGCATGCCGTGATGTCAGCATCTGTGGTGTACCAGCTCCTGGCGCTCGATCTTGACCCATGGTTCTTCAAAGCCGTTGATAAGCTGCGGAGAAACTTCCTTTGGGTGCGCAGCAGCGAGGCGAGCGGGGGATGGTGCACTATGGCTTGGCACCTTGTCTGCCAACCGAAAGCCCTGGGTGGCCTTGGATTAATGAACCTTCGCTGGATGAATCCATTCTTCTCTAGGAACACCCAGCTTAGCTAGGTTTCTGTTCCTACGTCAGGTATTCTTTTTCCGTGACATTTTTCACTTAAATCTAATGCTGTGTAGATTGTTTTACAAAGGCAAGCCTCCTGGTCGCCTCGGGCTCTCAATACCTACGTCAGGTGAAATGGCTCGGCCGCTATACAATTAACGCATAGTTCTTGTTTGGTTTTTTCGATAAAGGAAATATATTAATATCAGAAGATACCAATTACATCCAGCCTCTGCAACAACGCAATGTTCTAATAACATTACGGATGCACACAGTCAAAAAACAGAAAAAGAGAATTAAGAAATAAAAGTCTAACTACAGTATCCCAGCCCTAGCAACAGTAATATATCCACCACCAAGACAACACCTGAAATTTAGACTCTTCAAAAGCAACGCCTCCAAGAAGAAAACAGTGCAATGTTGTGGAATATAAATATCCCGCATAGGCTCCATCCATCAGTTCAGACTATTAATTAAATTAACTAGTACAATAATTTTATACGGTATTAGAACTAAGAGGTCTTAAATTCAAAACCTTTTTACTGGCGAAGTCATGATTTTCATTAAGCCTGAGCACATTGTACGCCTGGTTATATTTTCATCAAAATTTTATTACAGTAAGCTGCACTGTTGCCTACGCTAGAGTCCAAAGAAAAACAAACTTACCACACGTGTGTCTTGTACATTAATGATGTAATTATATATCGCTATGTTTGCGTATACATTTCCAGACAAACATACGTATAAGACAAGCTTGTATGTAGCTGCATGCCTGCATACGCGGTTAGTCGACAGGCATCTGCATGATGACAAACTCAAAGAAGATATACTAAGACGTTAGACGTTGTATGCTAGTCTTCAGAAATATAGTCTTTCTATTCTACAGAGAGTCAAGTCCAATTAACAACCTGGTTTGATAAAAGAAGAAAACACAGCCTGTTGCGGTTATCCTGGATGCACGTTAGCTCAATTATTGGTTTAGATAATGATTTATGTTACTGTTGAACGGCTTGCGCAACCGAATTATACAAATCATGATCAAGGCTTGCAAACGTGGATGATCTACCGTGTAGACTTTCCTTGTATTCTGTGTCTTCTATGACAAGAAGTGGAACAACACAAAGTCAGTGAAGATTATACCATTCTCATAGTTTTTTTTTAAACGGAGACAAAAGCTTTGCCTCATCCATTAATTAAGAAGAGAGTGCATAGTTTTTAGAAGAAAACCATGCGAAAACCTACAACAAGAGGCCGCGACGACCCAACACAACGGGCCGCACCCACTCTAGCCAACACAAACGACCACAAGAGACGACACGAACGAACACTCCAACACACACTGACAAGGACATTCCATGGCATTGGAGGTACCCGTCAATCAACTGTGGATCTAGGAAAGGCAGCATCCAAGGTGCCGAGAAAATCGCAAACCTCTCTAGCGACGACAGCTCCGGGCTCAGTTGCCAACAACCCTGACTTAATAACCCCATCAGCAATAGGAACCAAAAGCCTGCTGGACACGGGCGAGGAAGAGACTGCAGCATCAACAACATAATTCTTCTCAAAGCCAAGTGCCTGACTCGGCGGAGAAGCCACAGCCGAGATCCCTTGCAAGTCGGACCTCACTTCCTCGATGGAACGACACATAACCACATCATCACGCAACTCCAGAAGCTCAGGCATCAGAGATGAATCCCCACCTAACTCATGCAGCTCTGGCGTGATCTGCAATACCGGGGCCAAGATCTCATCTATGCGCTCACCCTCAGCGACGACCAACACAATAGGCCGCGACGACTGGCAGGGACTGCCAGGAGGAGAGAAACAACTGTAGAGATGTTCTTCCTCAACCAACGATGACTTCGTCTCAACGAAACCTGCGCGGTGGCAAGCTCCAACCCACCAGAAGAACATGCCTCTATCGGCTCCAAAGAGACAACATCATGTGCCAACAACAGCTTGAGACTTTCCACCTCTTCGCGAGGAGGGCGCAAAGCCTCCTCGACGCGGTTAGCGACCAACTGAGAGAGCTCCATGCGCAGCAAGGAAAACTGGCACTGAAGGCGAGAGTCGAAACTGGCGTTGTCATTGAACTCCTTGCAACACCTTGGAGAGTGCTTTGGCGGCGATGTTGCAGGCGACGACGAGGGGCACACGACCTCAGCCCAACTCCGGGATGCCGATGGACGACGAGGCTGAGCAGACGGAGAAAGGCTCCGCTGGGAAGGAGCACGTGCATCCGGAGAACGAGGACGAGCGTCCGGAGAGCGAGAACGAGCGCTAGGAAAACGCGCACGGCAGAAACGTTCCCGATGACTAGGACGACGACAATGGATGCATCTGAAGGGCTCACGACATGTGCTGACCTGGTGGTCACGCTCGAGGCATCGAAAGCATCTCCCCCGAGCCCAACGCTTGAAGGCGAGACTATGCTCGAGGCCATCCCTCTGAAGCAAAGACGATGGCTCGCGGCCGGGGCGACACCCCCGACTCACATGAACCCAGCCTTCGTCGTCTCCAACAGAATCAACAGCAAGAGAGAGGCCGCAAAGCTTCACTGGCGCCTCCTCATCATGGCGCACAACAGCGGCGTCACGAACCAAGCCAGAAACAACGTCTTTGGTGGCAGCCAACGGTGAACGCGAAGTCAACTCTTCATCGTCGTCGTTCTCGTCGGAGCCCAAAGAAGCAGCCCGAAGCAAGCTCAGGGCCGGCAGCGCATTACCAGCAGGAAGGGGCACTTCATCAGACCACCCGAGGCAACCAATGACAATGACAAGGACCCAAGTCCCTCAATCAACACAGCAGGATCGCACAGCAGCCCATCCTGAGGGCGAGAACCGGTTGGAGGAGCTGCAGCTGTGGCAGAACAATGGTGGTGGCGAGGACGAGACGAGCATGGAAGCGGCGCAGGAACTTCTTCCGGTAGGACCAAAGACACTATTTCGGTGCAGCAAGGAGGGCACATCTGGTTGACAATAACATTCTCCAGGGAGCAAAGGGCAGCAGGAGCTTGTGCACACGACACAAGCGATGATACACCCAGCACCGGCGAAGGCATATCAGCGACGAGGTCCACCGCAAAGGAGGGACTGCAGTCCACGGGTGGAGGACTCACAGTAGCAGCAGCTGTGGGCGGCGGAGCCGGGGAGACCGTCGTCGCAGGCTTCGAGAGGGGCCTAAGCCGCACCATTCGGCCACGAACGGAAGCTTCAGACCCGCGGAGGGCAAGTGAAGCCTCGGCGAGCGCGGCGGACCGAGCACGGGATGAGGCATCGGGGCAATGGAGCTTGAGCTGCAGTGGTGCATTGACGGTTGGGGGCCCAACGACAGCGCTGGGAGGCAACGACGCAGCCTGGCCTTCCCAGCGTGGTGGCGCAAGACGGCGGCGGTGCGGCTAGGCCACCCGACAGGCCCGACGCGGCCACATGCTAGGGGAGCCACGAGCTCACCCGTGGTGGTCCATGGCGGAGCTACGGCGAACGTGAGGGTTGCGGTGGCGTCGAAGCCAGGGAGTCTTGAGCCTCCAGCAGAACCAGCACCAACTTCCCCTGCTTCTTCCTCCTGATTCCTAAACACAAAGCAAACTGGCGGAGCAAACGCGAGCGCGGCCACGGCGACCACAGCGGCGGCCACGGCAGGCTTCGGAGGAGGGTGGAGAAAGGACGATGAGCGGGTTCCGGATCTGGCCGCGGATGAGGCGGAGGTGGCCGGTGGAGATAGATCAGGTCCACCATTCACACGCGGGGAATGGTTTCTGCAGGTGGTTGTACACTTGCAACCGAGCAGGGGTGAATAGCTCATGTGCGACGTCTTTTCTCGCTATTGGAAATAACACGACGTTGTTGCTAGGAATAGCCGGCATGCGATGTTCCTGACCACGCAAATAGCTAGCATGCGACACTTCTCTTAAACAGCAGTAGATAGCTTATTGATACGTCCCAAACGTATCTATAATTTCTTATGTTTCATGCTACTTTTATGATGATACTCACATGTTTTATACACATTATATGTCATATTTATGCATTTTCCGGCACTAACCTACTGACGAGATGCCGAAGAGCCATTGGTTTTCTGCTGTTTTTGGTTTCAGAAATCCTAGTAAGGAAATATTCTCGGAATTGGACGAAATCAACGCCGGTCCTATTTTTGCACGAAGCTTCCGTAAGACCGAAGGAGTCACGAGTGGGGCCACGGGGCGCTGCCACGTAGGGCGGCGTGGCGCATAGGCCCGCGCGGCTGCGTGTGGGGCCCCGTGACGCCTTTGACCTGCCCTTCCGCCTACTTAAAGCCTCCGTCCCGAAACCCCCAGCACGAGAGCCACGATACGGAAAACCTTCCGAGACGCCGCCGCCGCCAATCCCATCTCGGGGGATTCAGAGATCACCTCCGGCACCCTGCCGGAGAGGTGAATCATCTCCCGAGGTCTCTTCATCGCCATGATTGCCTCCGGATCGATGTGTGAGTAGTTCACCCCTGGACTATGGGTCCATAGCAGTAGCTAGATGGTCGTCTTCTCCCATTGTGCTATCATGTAGATCTTGTGAGCTGCCTATCATGATCAAGATCATCTATTTGTAATCCTTCATGTTGTGTTTGTTGGGATCCGATGAATATTGAATACTATGTCAAGTTGATTATCAATCTATCATATATGTTATTTATGTTCTTGCATGCTCTCCGTTGCTAGTAGAGGCTCTGGCCAAGTTGATACTTGTGACTCCAAGAGGGAGTATTTATGCTCGATAGTGGGTTCATGCCTCCATTAAATCTGGGACAGTGACATAAAGTTCTAAGGTTGTGGATGTGTTGTTGCCACTAGGGATAAAACATCGATGCTTTGTCTAAGGATATTTATGTTGATTACATTACGCACCATACTTAATGCAATTGTCTGTTGTTTACAACTTAATACTGGAGGGGTTCGGATGATAACCTGAAGGTGGACTTTTTAGGCATAGATGCATGCCGGATAGCGGTCTATGTACTTTGTCGTAATGCCCCGATTAAATCTCATAGTACTCATCATGATATATGTATGTGCATTGTTATGCCTTCTTTATTTGTCAATTGCCCAACTGTAATTTGTTCACCCAACATCTATTTATCTTATGGGAGAGACACCACTAGTGAACCTGTGGACCCGGTCCTATTCTTTACATCTGAAATACAATCTGCTGCAATTGTTCTTTACTATTCGCAAACAATCATCATCATCCACACTATACATCTAATCCTTTGTTTACAGCAAGCCGGTGAGATTGACAACCTCACTGTTACGTTGGGGCAAAGTATTTTGATTGTGTTGTGCAGGTTCCACGTTGGCGCCGGAATCCCTGGTGTTGCGCCGCACTACACTCCTCCGCCATCAACCTTCAACGTGCTTCTTGGCTCCTCCTGGTTCGATAAACCTTGGTTTCTTACTGAGGGAAAACTTGCTGCTGTGCGCATCACACCTTCCTCTTGGGGTTCCCAACGGACGTGTCAACTACACGCATCAAGCATTTTTTCTGGCGCCGTTGCCGGGGAGATCAAGACACGCTGCAAGGGGAGTCTCCACTTCAATCTCTTTACTTTGTTTTTGTCTTGCTTTGCTTTATTTTATTTACTACTTTGTTTGCTGCATTATATCAAAACACAAAAAATTAGTTGCTAGTTTTACTTTATTTACTGTCTTGTTCTCTATATCAAAAACACAAAAAAATTAGTTACTTGCATTTACTTTATCTAGTTTGCTTTATTTACTACCACTAAGAATGAGTAATCCGGAAGTTGAAGTTCGTTCATTTAAGCAACAAGGGGGAGAAAGTTTTAAAGATGCTTGGTATAGAATTAGTGATGCTCATCATAGGTGCATTAAGAAACACTCCACCATTATACTACTTAGGAACTTTTATGTTGGTATCTCTAGCTGGAATAGGTATGTCCTTGATACTCTTGCGGGAGGTAATTTCCTAGGCACTCCTGCTTTAGAAGCTAGTTGCATTATTGAGAGTCTAGTTGGAATACCACCTGTTAATGAAGCTAAAATTGAAATCTCTCTTGAAGATGTCATGAAAAAGTTGGAAGCCATAGAGAAAGATCTTCCAAGTATTGAGACTAAATTGGGAATATTACTTAATAGCACTGATAAACTTGATAAATCTCTAGGTGGAATTAATGAGAGAATTGCTGTTTTAGAAACTTGTGCTACTCATGATAATCGAGCCCATAGGATTAGTGAACTTGAAGAAGCTATGGGAACCTCGGGTTCAACTTTTTCTTCTCTTAAGTTTAAGGAGAAAGCTTATGTGGGTAAGGAGCAAAAGTTTATGTATGTCTCTAAAGTGCCTAAACCAAAAAATTATTATAGGCCTAAAATTGACAAAGCCCTTAGCACCACTACGGATGGGGGAGCATCTAAGATACCTATTGATGTTGATGCTTCATCTCTTGACAATACTTGATACACACTTTCTGCGCCTAGCTGAAAGGCGTTAAAGAAAGCGCTTATGGGAGACAACCCATTATTTTACTTCTGCACTTTATTTTATATTTGAGTCTTGAAGTTGTTTACTACTGTAGCAACCTCTCCTTATCTTTATTTTATTGCATTGTTGTGCCAAGTAAAGTCTTTGATAGTAAAGTCAATACTAGATTTGGATTACTGCGCAGAAACAGATTTCTTGCTGTCACGAATTTCGACCTGCCTCTCTGTAGGTAGCTCAGAAAAATATGCCAATTTACGTGCGTGATCCTCAGATATGTACGCAAATTTCATTCAATTTGGGCATTTTCATTTGAGCAAGTCTGGTGCCTCAATAAAATCTGTCTTTTCGGACTATTCTGTTTTGACAGATTCTGCCTTTTATTTCGCATTGCCTCTTTTGCTATGTTGGATGAATTTCTTTGTTCCATTAATGTCCAGTAGCTTTGTGCAATGTCCAGAAGTGTTAAGAATGATTATGTCACCTCTGAACATGTGAATTTTTATTATGCACTAACCCTCTAATGAGTTGTTTCGAGTTTGGTGTGGAGGAAGTTTTCAAGGGTCAAGAGAGGAGGATGATACAATATGATCAAGAAGAGTGAAAAGTAAAAGCTTGGGGATGCCCCCGTGGTTCATCCCTGCATATTTTAAGAAGACTCAAGCGTCTAAGCTTGGGATGCCCAAGGCATCCCTTCTTCATCGACAACTTATCAGGTTCCTCTAGTGAAACTATATTTTTATTCCGTCACATCTTATGTGCTTTACTTGGAGCGTCTGTTTGTTTTTATTTTTGTTTTTGTTTGAATAAGATCGGATCCTAGCATTCTTTGTGTGGAAGAGAGACACGCTCCGCTGTTTCGTATGAACACATATGTTCTTAGCTTTATCTTTAATGTTCATTGCGAAAGTTGAACTACTTCATTCATTGTTATATGGTTGGAAACGGAAAATGCCGCATGTGGTAAATGGTTTAATGTCTTGAATAATGTGATACTTGGCAATTGTTGTGCTCATATAGATCTTGTTTAAGCTCTTGCATCATGTACCTTGTACTCATTAATGAATAACTACATAGAGCTTGTAAAATTTGGTTTGCATGATTGATCTCTAGAGTCTAGATATTTTCTGGTTGAGGTGTTTGAACAACAAGGAGATAATGTAAAGTCTTATAATAGCTACAATATGTTCATATGTGAGCTTTGCTGCACCTTTTATACTTGAGTTTGCTTCAAACAACCTTGCTAGCCTAGCCTTGTATTGAGAGGAATTCTTCTCGTGCATCCAAATCCTTGAGCCAACTACTATGCCATTTGTGTCCACCAAACCTACCTACCACATGGTATTTCTCCGCCATTCCAAAGTACATTACTTGAGTGCTACCTTTAAAATTTCCATTCTTTACCTTTGCAATATATAGCTCATGGGACAAATAGCTTAAAAACTATCGTGGTGAAGAATATGTACTTATGTGTCTTATTTCTTAGTAAGTTGCTTGTTGAGCGGTAACCAAGTTTTCTGGGGACGCCATCAACTCTTTTACCTTTGTTGAATATCATGTGAGTTGCTATGCATGTTCGTCTTGTCTGAAGTAAGGGTGGTTTTCACAAACAAATGGTTTGAGTATGCATACTGTTAGAGAAGAACATTGGGCCGCTAACTAAAGCCATGATTCATGGTGGAAGTTTCAGTTTGGACAACTAATCCTCAATCTCTTATGAGAAAATTAATTGTTGTTGAATGCTTATGCATTAAAGAGAGTCCATTATTTGTTGTCTATGTTGTCCCGGTATGGATGTCTAAGTTGATAATAATCAAAAGAGAGAAATCCAATGCGAGCTTTCTCCTTAGACCTTTGTACAGGCGGCATAGAGGTACCCCTTTGTGACACTTGGTTGAAACATATGCTATGCAATGATAATCCGTGTTAATCCAAGCTAATTAGGACAAGGTGCGAGCACTATTAGTATACTATGCATGAGGCTTGCAACTTATAAGATGTCTTATACATAACTCAAATGATTTATTACTACCGTTGACAAAATTGTTTCTTGTTTTCAAAATGAAAAGCTCTAGCACAAATATAGTAATCCATGCTTCCCTCTGTGAAGGGCCATTCTTCTACTTTATTGTTGAGTCAGTTTTCCTATTCTTTCTATCTTAGAAGCAAACACTTGTATCAACTGTGTGCATTGATCCTTACATGTTTACTTATTGCACTTGTTATATTGCTTTGTGTTGACAATTATCCATGAGATATACATGTTGAAGTTGAAAGCAACCGCTGAAACTTATATCTTCCTTTGTGTTGCTTCAATGCCTCTACTAAGAATTTGTTGCTTTATGAGTAACTCTTATGCAAGTCTTATTGATGCTTGTCTTGAAAGTATTATTCATGAAAAGTCTTGGCTATATGATTCATTAGTTTACTCATTATCTTCATCATTGCTTCGAATCGCTGCATTCATCTCATATGCTTTACAATAGTATGATCAAGATTATGATAGCATGTCACTTCAGAAATTATCTTTGTTATCGTTTACCTACTCGAGGGCGAGTAGGAACTAAGCTTGGGGATGCTTGATACGTCCCAAACGTATCTATAATTTCTTATGTTCCATGCTACTTTTATGATGATACTCACATGTTTTATACACATTATATGTCATATTTATGCATTTTCCGGCACTAACCTATTGACGATATGCCGAAGAGCCAGTTGCTGTTTTCTGCTGTTTTTGGTTTCAGAAATCCTAGTAAGGAAATATTCTCGGAATTGGACGAAATCAACGCCCAGAGTCCTATTTTTGCACGAAGCTTCCGAAGACCGAAGGAGTCACGAAGTGGGGCCACGGGCGCCGCCACGAGGGCGGCGCGGCCAGCATAGGGCCCGCGCGGCCCTGCTGTGTGGGGCCCCCGTGACGCCCTTTGACCTGCCCTTCCGCCTACTTAAAGCCTCCATCGCGAAACCCCCAGTACCGAGAGCCACGATACGGAAAACCTTCCAGAGACGCCGCCGCCGCCAATCCCATCTCGGGGATTCAGGAGATCGCCTCCGGCACCCTGCCGGAGAGGGGAATCATCTCCGGAGGTCTCTTCATCGCCATGATCACCTCCGGATCGATGTGTGAGTAGTTCACCCCTGGACTATGGGTCCATAGTAGTAGCTAGATGGTCGTCTTCCCCATTGTGCTATCATGTTAGATCTTGTGAGCTGCCTATCATGATCAAGATCATCTATTTGTAATCCTTCATGTTGTGTTTGTTGGGATCCGATGAATATTGAATACTATGTCAAGTTGATTATCAATCTATCATATATGTTATTTATGTTCTTGCATGCTCTCCGTTGCTAGTAGAGGCTCGCCAAGTTGATACTTGTGACTCCAAGAGGGAGTATTTATGCTCGATAGTGGGTTCATGCCTCCATTAAATCTGGGACAGTGACAGAAAGTTCTAAGGTTGTGGATATGCTGTTGCCACTAGGGATAAAACATCGATGCTTTGTCTAAGGATATTTGTGTTGATTACATTACGCACCATACTTAATGTAATTGTCTGTTGTTTACAACTTAATACCGGAGGGTTCGGATGATAACTTGAAGGTGGACTTTTTAGGCATAGATGCATTCTGGATAGCGGTCTATGTACTTTGTCGTAATGCCCTGATTAAATCTCATAGTACTCATCATGATATATGTATGTGCATTGTTATGCCTTCTTTATTTGTCAATTGCCCAACTGTAATTTGTTCACCCAACATCTGTTTATCTTATGGGAGAGACACCACTAGTGAACTATGGACCCCGGTCCTATTCTTTACATCTGAAATACAAATACTGCAATTGTTCTTTACTGTTCTTCGCAAACAATCATCATCATCCACACTATACATCTAATCCTTTGTTTACAGCAAGCCGGTGAGATTGACAACCTCACTGTTACGTTGGGGCAAAGTATTTTGATTGTGTTGTGCAGGTTCCACGTTCGGAATCCCTGGTGTTGCGCCGCACTACACTCCTCCGCCATCAACCTTCAACGTGCTTCTTGGCTCCTCCTGGTTCGATAAACCTTGGTTTCTTGAGGGAAAACTTGCTGCTGTGCGCATCACACCTTCCTCTTGGGGTTCCCAACGGACGTGTCAACTACACGCATCACTTATCAACTCAAATTACATGGGCTGAGCGGGACCCACAATTTATCCACAAAAGCACAGGCCACCTCCGAGCACGGGACCTACTCTTGTCCACCTCACCGCAGGACCCACAGCTTATCCACCTCACTGCATGGGACCCACAGCTGGTACAGAACAGAGCCACCTTGCCCCCGCGTCGGAGCAATCCCCGACCGTTGCATCCTCCTTTGTATCCTCTCTTCCCCCTTGTTATAAAAGCGACAAGCAAAAAATGAAGAACGATAAAGGTAAACACAGCGGAGACACAAGATTTAACGTGGAAAACCCCTTCCAACACAGAAGGGGAAAAAAACACGGGCGCCAGCCAGCAAAACTTCACTATATCGGGGAGTGTTTACAAACGCTGTGGGTTATCTTATAATCTGATCAACCCTAGCCGGCGGCTTACAAGATGTATATATAGGCGGTGCCAACGATCCGTACCGTACCGCGGGGCGCTCCGCTCGTCAGAAGTTAGCCTCCCTTTAGTATATGAATTTGGATCACAACATAACAAACTCCACCTTGAGACAAATTCCATCTTGTAGCATGAACTTCAACAATCTCCTGAACAACAAAGAAAAACACTTGCTGGCGCCAACAACCACTTGGGCTAAATAGTTATACCAACCAAGCTCGAGCAAAGCTCAAACTTGAAAACAGGAACTGACTTTTTCATCATATCAGCAGGATTATCATGTGTACTTATCTTGCATACCTTCAATTTACCTTGAGCAACAATGTCGCACACATAATGGTACTTGATATCAATGTGCTTTGTCCTCTCATGAAACATTTGATCTTTAGTAAGGTATATTGCATTTTGACTGTCAGAAAACAAGTTAATGCAAGAATCATCTCCACAAAGCTCAGCATACAAACCTTTCAACCAAACAGACTCTTTGCAAGTTTCATTAATTGCTATATATTCTGCTTCGGTCGTAGATTGGGCAACAACAGGTTGTAACGTTGCCTTCCAACTCACAGCACATCCACCAACAGTGAACACATAACCTATGAGGGATCTTCTCTTATCCAAATTGGCAGAAAAATCTTAATCCATATAGCATACGAGTCCCTCACTGGTCTTGCCAAACTTCAAGCAAGGTTTGGATGTGCCACGAAGGTACCTGGAAATCCACTAAACAGCTTTCCAATGTTCTTTACCAGGATTAGCCATGTATCGACTGACCAAACTCATAGCATATGACAAATCAGGGCGAGAACAGACCATGGCATACATCAAGGAACCAACAACACTAGAATATGGAACTCGTGACATGTACTCAATATCTCCATCAGTACTAGGACATTGCAATGCTGACAATTTAAAGTGAGGAGCAATAGGTGTACTAACAGACTTTGCATCATGCATATTAAAATGATGAAGAACTTTCTGAATGTAATTTTGCTGACTAAGAAATAACACACTAGATTTTCTGTCTCTTGTAATTTCCATACCTAGTATTTTCTTAGCAGCACCAAGATCCTTCATCTCAAACTCACTACTTAATTGTGACTTTAAAGTAGTGATCTCTTTCTTGCTCTTGGCAGCAATCAACATATCATCAACATATAACAGCAAGTATATTGGTGATCCATTAACAAACTTGATATAAACACAACTATCATACTGAGATCTCTTAAACTTATGTGCAATCATAAACGAATCAAACCTTTTATACCACTATCTTGGAGACTGTTTCAAACCATAAAGGGACCTCTTCAACTTGCAAACAAGATCCTCCTTACCAGGCACAACAAAACCTTCAGGTTGGTCCATGTATATCTCCTCCTCAAGCTCACCATGCAGAAAAGCAGTCTTTACATCTAGCTGCTCAAGCTCAAGATCATGCATAGCCACAATACCAAAGAATGCACGAATGGAACTATGCTTCACAACCGGAGAGAATACATCATTATAATCAATACCTGGAATTTGGCTGAAACCTTTTGCCACTAACCTTGTCTTAAACCTCGGAGGCTCATTAGGAGACAAACCTTCCTTTTTTAAAATATACACTTACAGCGGACAACCTTCTTTTGTTTAGGCAAGGACACAACATCCCATGTGCCATTCTTGTCAAGCTATTGCATCTCCTCTTGCATAGAAGAAATCCACTTCACGTGGTCAACGGATGCAACGACCTCAGTATATGTAGCAGGTTCAGTATCATGCTCCACATGTTCAGCAGATTTCAAAGCATGGTGAACAAGATTACATTCGACGTGGACCTTTGTTACACCTCGGTCTATCAGCAGCAATGGAACTATTTGTTTGCTGCAAAACAGGTGGTGAGTGCTGAACAACAGTGTTATCATTTTCAGCAACATCATTTTCTTTCTCCTCCATGTGCTCCACCTGCACGCTAATCCTCTGTTGTTCATCATCAGAATTATCAGAAAAATCAACAGCATCAGTAACATCTGTAGATGAACTCTTATAAAACATGACAACCTCATTAAAGACTACATTCCTGCTATGCAAAACTTTCTTAGTTTCAGGATTCCATAACTTGTATGCCTTAACTCATGAACCATAACCAAGAAACACACACTTAACAGCCTAGGCTCTAGCTTTCCATTATCAACATGGGCATAAGCAGTGCAACCAAAAACTCTCAACTGTGAATAATCAGCAGGTGAACCAGACCATACCTCAATAGGAGTTTTCTTATCAAGCGGAATGCAAGGTGACCTGTTTATCAAGTAACAAGCGGTGGAGGCTGCTTCAGCCCAAAAACGTCTATGCATACCAGCATTGGACAACATGCAGCGAGCCTTGGAGATGATGGTTCTGTTCATCCTCTCCGCCACACCATTCTGCTGAGGAGTATATGGGATGGTGTGGTGCCTGACAATGCCTTCGTCGCTGCAATAATCATTGAAAACAGTAGAACAAAACTCCATGCCATTGTCAGTATGAAGCAATTTAACTTTCTTTTCTGTTTGCTTCTCTACCATAACTTTCCACTTTCTAAAAGCATCAAACACATCAGATTTATGTTTCAGAAAGAAAGGCCACACTTTTCTGGAGTAATCATCTATGATAGTAAGCATGTAATTTGCACCACCAAGAGAAGTCTTGCGGGAAGGTCCCCACACATCAGCATGCACATAATCTAGAATCCCTTTAGTGGTATGAACGGAAGCATTGAATTTAACTCTTTTATGCTTACCAAAAATGCAGTGCTCACAGAACTCAAACTTACTCAAATTGCAGCCATCTAGCAGGTCTCTCCTGTGCAATTATGCCATGCCATGTTCACTCATATGTCCAAGACGCATATGCCACAGATTAGTTTTACCAGGTTCATCAGGAATAACAGCAGCAGCAATACCAGACAAAGTGCTACCTCTAAGAACATATAATTTTGTAGAATTCATATCACCAATCATGTGAACGAGAGAACCTTTTGATACCTTCAGAACTCCGCGAGAACCGGAGTGTTTGTACCCATCAACATCAAGGGTACTGAGAGAGATCAGATTTCTGGCCATGCCAGGTATGTGTCTCACATCTGTCAGAGTGTGTGTCATGCCATCATGCATCTTGATCTGAACGGAGCCAATGCCCACGATCTCACGTGGGTTGTTATCTCCCATACGCACAACATCTCCACTCTGCACAAACTCATAAGAACTGAACCAGTCTTTGTTACAGCAAATATGAAATGAACATGCAGAATCAAGGATCCACTCATCATTACCAGAAACACAACCAACAAACACAACTAGGCAATCACCATCAGAATTATCACTAGAAACAACAGCAGCCTTACCATCACCCTCAGATTTGTTTTTCGGTTGGTAAGTACGGTTTCTTTTCTCTTTGTTCTGCAACTTCCAGCAATCATCAATATTGTGGCTACTACCTCCGTTTCGGTTTAACAGGCACGCACGCAATTCAAGACAAACTTTGACCATTGATTTGGTCAACAAAATATAACTTTTATGTCTACAAAATATATATCGTTAGATTCGTATGCAAAAAAGCTTTCCAATGATATAATTTTTGTGCCATATATTTCATATTTTATTGACTAAAATAATGGTCAAAGCAATTTCTTAAACTACGTGCGCGCCTGTTAATCTGAGATGGAGGGAGTAGTTTTGTTATAATACTTGCAGAACTTACCATCTCGTCCCTTGGACTTTGAGCGACCTCTGTCGGTCTTGCTCTTATCTTTGTTGTAGTTGTTGTTTCTGTTCTCGGTCCTGCCTCGGACCTGCAGTGCTTCTGCCTTAGATGACGAACCCTCTGCCTGCACCATAGATTTCATCTTTTCCCTCTGCTGGAGGGCCTCATAAACTTCGGCAAGGGTTAGTTCATCACGGCTGTATAACAAGGTGTCTCGAAAATTCGCAAAAGAATTAGGCAACGAGACTAACAGTATAAGAGCGAGATCCTCATCATCATAATTTACCTCCATGGACAGCAAATCAGAAATGATCTCTCTAAAGATCGATAGGTGATTCATCATTGATGCACCTTCTTGCAGATTGTGCGAGAAAAACTTCATCTTCACATGCATCTTACTAGTTAGATCTTTGGACATGCATATCGATTCCAGTTTCAACCACATCGCCGCTGTGAATTTCTCAGCCAGCACTTCCTGCAAGATATTGTTGGATAGATGAAGCTGAATTAATGGAAAAGCCTTACGGTCTTTCCTCTTTTCATCGTCGGTCCAGGTCTTGGCATCTTTCTTGCCAAATCCATCAAGAGCTTCATCCAGATCAGAAGATTGGGTAAGGATCGCCCTCATCTTCACTTGCCACAGAGAAAATCTCGTGGTATAATCCAGCTGCGGTAGATCGAACTTCAAGGAAGACACGTCGCTCGATACCACTTGTTATAAAAGCGACAAGCAAATAACGAATAACGATAAAGGTAAACACAATGGAGACACAATATTTAACGTGGAAAACCCCTTCCAACACAGAAGGGGAAAAAACCATGGGCGCCAGCCAGCAAAACTTCACTATATCGGGGAGTGTTTACAAACGCCGTGGGTTATCTTACAATCTGATCAACCCTAGCCGGCGACGGGCTACCGGCGATGGGCCTCGCTCCGCTCGTCAGAAGTTAGACTCCCTTTAGTATATGAATTTGGATCACAACATAACACCCCTTCTTCTCCGATGACGACGCGCGGCAACGCCGACAGACAATGTGAGCTCCTCTTCCGTGTCCCAGCGCAAATGGCCACGCTATGGATGTCCTTAAGTTGGGATCTATCAAAATCGAGAAATCAAATGTGATTTATCTCCTTGGACCTTTGTACAGGTGGCATAGAGGTACCCCTTTGTGACACTTGGTTGAAATGTATGTAATGCGATGATAATCCATGGAAATCCGAGCTAATTAGGACAAGGTGCGGGCACTATTAGTATTCGATGCATGAGGCTTGCAAGTTATAGGAAGTTTTATACATAACCCATATGAATTATTACTACCGTTGACACAATTGTTTCCATGCTTTCAAAATAAAAAACTCCAGCACATGAGTAATCCCTGCTTCCCTCTGCGAAGGGCCTTTCTTTTACTTTTATGTTAAGTCTTCATCTTCTATGTTCATGCACCATTAAGAGAGCATAGTTGTCATTCTTAGTTTTATGTGCATGGTCCCAAAATTATTATTGATTGAATCATGAATGTGTTATTACTTGTCCTTAAATTATTTGTATCTAGTCATCCTTTGAACTTTGAAGGTGCATGTCACTTCCAAAATTATTTGTTTGTTATCACTTACCTACTCGAGGACGAGCAGGAGTTAAGCTTGGGTATGTTGATACGTCACAAACGTATCTATAATTTTTGATGCTCCATGCTTGTTCTACACCAATTCCTCTGTGTTTTATTGCAGAAAATGTCCAAAAATGAAAGTGCTCGGAAAATTCTGGAAAAATCGCAGAAATTCTAATATACCAGAAGACCCCGGGAACCGGAAGGATAGCCGGATGGGGGCTACAGGCCGCCCATACCAGGCCCAGGCGCGGCCAGCCCTGGCCCGCGCCTAGGGGTGGTATGGTGGCCTCGTGCACCCCCTCGCGTCGCCTCTTCTCCTATAAGACCCCTCTGACCTAAAAACTCCGCTACGAATCACCCTCCGTCCATGAAAAGTTCCGTAGCCGCCGTCATCTTTGAAACCAAGTTTCGGGGGACAGAAGTCTCTAATCCGGCACCCTACCGGGATGGGGAAGTGCCCCCGGAGCAATCGCCATCGACTCCACCGCCTCCACTTCGACTCCATGATGGTTTGTGAGTAGTTCCCACAGGGACTATGGGTTCTTGGCTGTAGCTAGATGGTACTCTCTCCCATGTGCTTCAATACAATGATCTCATGAGCTGCCTTACATGATTGAGATCCATATGATGTAATCGGTGTTGTGTTTGTTGGGATCCGATGGATTGATCATTATGTTCAGTATATCTTATAAGTTTGTGAAGTATTTGTTGCTGCAATATTGTTATGTTTAATGCTTGTCACTAGTGCACGAGTGGCATGATCTTAGATCTAGGCTCTATAATTGTTGCTTAGATTGTATCTACAAATTGTATGCACATGTCTTTGTCCGAAACCCGAGGCCCCAAAGTGATCTCGAATTGGGATAACCGGAGGGGATGGCTTTGATATGAGGATCACATGTTTTCACCAAGTGTTAATGCTTTGCTCCGGTGCTCTATTAAAAGGAGTACCTTAATTACCAGTAGTTTCCCTTGAGGTCCCGCTGCAAACGGGCTGGTAGGACAAAAGATGTTATGCAAGTTTCTCATTGCGAGCACGTATGACTATATATGAAAAACATGCCTACGATATTAATAGACTGGATATTTTGTCTTAATGCTAAATTCAATTCTGTCAATTGCCCAGCTGTAATTTGTTCACCCAACACTTGTTATCTGGAGAGTTACCACTAGTGTAGATTGCCGGGAACCCCGGTCCTTTATTTCATCATCATTGCTTTTCAATCAACTGCGCGCTGGGATATTTTCCAGTGCCATCGCCTCTGTGTTACTGCTACTGTTGTGTTATTATTGCTCTCATATTACTGCTGCATCATATTTCCATGTCAACACGTCATCAAAGTAGTACCAACTATTTTCTGGCGCCGCATCATATTACCACTGTTTTCACATCACCCTGTTGCTAGTGCTTTTCAGGTGCAGCTGAATTGACAACTCCGCTGTCAAGGCTTATAAGTATTCTTTGGCTTCCCCTGTGTCGAATCAATAAATTTGGGTTTTACTTCCCTCGAAGACTATTGCGATCCCCTATACTTGTGGGTTATCAACAAGCAGCTAGTGAAACTTGTGAATTTGAAAAAGCAGGATAAATTGATGGCCGGGCTATTTTATTTTTGTGTAATTTGTCTCAGCTTTGTTTATCTCTTGATCATTAGGCGTTAGACAAAGAAATCAGTGTTCGCTTAACAATTTCAATGCTTTGTAATAGTACCGAGACGTATCTTATGCTCACTGTCTTTGCGTTCAATCAAATGCAACAACAATTTGGCAAAATTACCATGTTGTCTAGGTCGCGCGGTGTGTGCAGGGTTTGGAAAGTTCAGTTAAATGAAAAAAACCGACGACAAGTTTTAGGAAAGACCAGGCCCACAGTAGTGCATTTCCAGGCCCAATACGGTCCAAGCTAACTACGATTGGGCCTTTTTATAAGTATTTTTAGTGGAAGGCCGTGCATGTTCCCGTTAGATTGAACATTTTTATACATAAATGTTTTACCACATTTTTTGACAAATAAAATGGATACTAGATAAGAAAACTCATAATACATGGAAAACACACATAAAACAAGGAAATAAACATTTATGGGGACCATCTCGCAAGACATCCTTAGGTGGTGCTCGTTATATGTTGACAGTTATTGATGATTACTCATGAAGAGTTTGGCCTTATTTATTGAAGCATAAATCAGAAGAATTTTCAGCATTTAAAGAATGGAAGACTATGGTTGAAAGGCAAACTGAAAAGAAGGTAAAGAAGCTTCACAGTGATAATGTGGTGGAATTCTATTCTAATGAGTTTGAATCATATTGCAAGTCTGAAGGCATTGTTAGGCATCGTTGGTAACCATACAAACTCCCACACCAAAATACAAATGCACCACAGGGGGATCATTTTGATATATTGTGCGTTTTTTTCGAGTTCGTATGCAACCAGAAATCTAGTTTGATGATTTTCCCACGTAATTTTTGCAAAAAAAGTCGAAATTATTGTTTGTTAATTCTCAGTGGTAAAATATGACATAATACATGGGCATCTTGAAGGAATTTATTTTTTGAAATTTCTATCTATTTTTTTTATTTTTTACAGAGGTAAAAAAGGCGATCCACGGGGGTGGGGGGTGGAGTTGCGTGGGGAGCCAAAAAAAGTTCTGTGGCGCATGGAACTCAAGTGCGCCACAGAAATGTGTAGTTTTTGTGGCGCACCATCCCACGTGCACCACAGAAAGTCTTAATTCAGTGGCGCACCAGGACCAGTGCGCCACAGAATGTCTTATTTCTGTGGCGCACGTGATCCCGTGCGCCACAGAAATAGTGAAACCAATGATTGGGGCTGGCCCCACCAAATTTCTGTGGCGCATGGATCCCTGGTGCGCCACAAAATTAAGCTATTTCTGTGGCGCACCGTGCCTGGTGCTCCACAAAATAACTTTCTGTGGCGCATTTTGGTGGTGCGCCACAGAAATAGCTTCCACCTATAAGCGTTTTCCTACTAGTGCTATCTGCAGGATTGCAATGTTCATCGAAGGATATGATAAAGTGGTATCTCGCTTGCCCATATTTGTACAGCAAAACATAAATGCTTGGGCACCTTTGAAGTTCATAGAAAGACTGGAAGTAGAGATTATCAAAGATAAAAGCATCAAAGTTATACCACAGTTAATCACATTTTGGGACAAGCATATTATACTAAGAATGACAGTTGTGCTCTCAAGAAGGTACTCAAAGAAAGGATGGAGACACAATGTAAAAGTAAAAGATTGACCCTTCGCAGAGGGAAGCAGGATTAACATGTGCTAGAGCTTTTCATTTGTAAAACAGGAGTAAAATTATTTTGAGAGGTGTTTGTTGTTGTCAACGAATGATAGTGGGTACTCTAACTACCTCATCAACCAGACTTTCAAGAGCGGCTCCCATGAAGGACGTTATCTCTACCAGCAAGGTAAATCATCCCTCTTCTCTTTTGTTTACACACGTACTTTAGTTTCATTATGGATGACACTCCCCCAACCTTTGCTTACACAATCCATGGCTAACCGAATCTCGGGTGCCTTCCATCAATCACATACCATGGAGGAGTGTCTATTTGCAATTTAAGTTGCTTACTGATAAATCAGGGCAAAACATGTGAAGAGAATTATTAATGAAAGTTGATTAATTGGGGCTGGGAACCCCGTTGCCAGCTCTTTTGCAAAATTATTGGATAAGGGATGTGCCACTAGTCCATTATGAAAGTCTGTCAGGAGTAAATGACAAGATTGAAAGATAAACACCACATATTTCCTCATGAGCTATAAAACATTGACACAAATTGAGAAGCATTTTGAAGGTTTAAAGGTAGCACATGAGAATTTACTTGGAATGGTTTGAAATACCATGCATAGGTATTTATGGTGGACACTTTGGAATAACTTGGTTTTCAGGGGTTTGGAAGCACGAGCAGCGTTCCCGCTCAGTACAAGTGAAGGCTAGCAATAGACTGGGAAGCGACAATCAAGAGAGCAGTAACTGTCATAATCATGCTTGCGACAAAATAAATTAACAGAGGCATAAAAGTGATACAAGAACTCTGAGGTAAAGTAAATCATCGAGGCTTGATTGACTTTTCAGTCATATGCTTGCGTGAGCATGTGCCAAGTTGATTCAAGTGAATTATTCAGAGGAGGATACCACAATGTCATATCTATCTATGAATAAACAATGCAAGCAAATATTTATGACATGCTACTCATATTAATAGATTGGAGCTAATCATGAGAGATCATGAACTACTAGACTTTCTTAAATGACATATACCTCATATGAACCAACTAAGCATGCTCACATGGATGAGTATATGTACAAAAATGAAAACAAATTGAGTTCATACCAGCCTCTCACCACAGTCGGATTGTCGTAGATCGTCATTATTGCCTTTTCACTTGTGTAGCTTGAATAATATGGAATGAAAACCAAGCTCCCGCCACCGAAAACCACTGAACTCCATAGTGAACTTTAAAAAACCAAAGAAGAACAACAAATATTTTTGGTGTTTTCGAATTGGAAACAAGAACTAAAGGAAACAAGCAAGCAAAGCAAAATCTTTTTGGGTTTTCTTATAGCAAACCAACAATAGCAAACAAAGCAAAATAAAAGCAAGAAACCAAAATAAACAAATGGTAAAGAGAAACAACAGAAATATTTTTGGTCTTTTTGTGTTTTAGGAAAGAAACAAAGCAAAAACAAGAAAATGAAAACTAAAAGAGTCGCATAAACACAAAGCAGCAGAAATTCGTCAAACTTGACAGCAGTACAGTAATCGATTTTTAAGAAATTCTTCCGCTGCTCAGCTCGAAAAGTGTTCAACTAATGAAAGTTAGATAAAAACCTGGGGAACATGCACAAAAATTGGCTTCGCAAAATAACGTTCTGGCTGTTTTTGAGAATTTTTTTGGTATCAGTCTAGAATCTGTTTTCAATCAGCACTTCCCCAAATATCATCTCCCTCTTATTAGAAAACCACTTTAAGAAGCTAAACAAGTATGTACAAGTATCCAGCAACTATAATATGCAAAGAATGAGTGATGCCGGTATACCTCCCCCAAGCTTAGGCTTTTGGCCTAAGTGGAGATCAATCCCATGGTGCCCATGAAGTAGCACCTCCGTAGTATGACGAAGATGGATCCGGGTATGTGCTGGAAGAAGCACCCGGATATGTGACGGTGTAGTCGTAGGAGGGCTCGGCGTCCTCGGAGTCATGCTGCTGGTGGAAGCCATGTATCTTCAGCTGCTCATCCACCTCCTCCTTAGAGCGCGACCATGGTTCCCTGTGAATACTGAACAAATCTGGCTGCGGCAATGGAACTTCCCTCTCTTCCCCGTCAGCAAACAACATTCTATAGACAATATTATCTAAACTAGAGTCAGCTGTAACAAATTGATGACTCTTCATAGCAGCAATATCAAGCCTTATAGGAGTTATTTTCACATCAGTAGGGTCAAGAGGAAGATCTAGATATGCTAAAATGCGCGATGCAATAATTCCTCCAAAAATAGGCCCCTTGTTAGACAAGCGGCGAGCAACAAGAGCACCAAGATGATAAGGTGTCTCTCCAGTGAGTGCAGCAATTAAGAAAGCAAGATGGTAACTAGAAATGTTGCTAGTGTTCTCCCTACCAAGAATGCTAGTAGCAAGGTAATAAGCAAAATACTTAATAGCAGGGAGTTGAATGTTTCTTATCTTGCCACGCTGAATGGTGCGACAATCATCATTGGTGATTCCTCGATAGAGCTCCAGCAATTCCTTGGGGTTGTCCTCGATCTTCTTTGATGTACCTACAGGGGCAATATCCAATGCAGTACAAAAATCTTTCAACTTCATAGTAATAGGATCATCATAAATCCTGAATGTAACTGATGGTTGGTAGTGTTTGTTGTTGAACTGAAAGCTCTCAACAAAGATTTTAGTAAGCATGTAGTATTGATCCCTCTCATCCTCCATGTAGGCGGTTAAGCCCACATTATTGATGAGGACCAAGAAATCATCCAGCAACCCTGCATTACTCAAAAAGTCATAACATGGAAAAGATGAAGCGTTAGGGACTCCATTGTCCTCTTCGGCTTCGAAGCTCGGTGCGATGACATCCTCATTATAAGACCGCCTAATCCGAGTGGATGACCTTGAGGGCCTCCCTGTGCTTGTCGTCTCTCTTTCAAACACTTCTCCAAAGTTATGGTTATTCATCTTCCTTTTCTGAAATTTTTCAACAAACATTATAAAATTTGATTTGGTGACATATAATTGAGGGAAACTACTATAGGAACTTGCTAGAGTACTAATCATGCATTAAAACTAGTTTTTACCACTTAGAACAAGCATGCAAGCTCACTAAACATGTTACCTACAGCAGCAAAATATTCAAGATATACTCAACCAAACAAAATTATACTTGGATAATCGGAGGAGTCACATACCGGAGAGCAAATGTGCCAAATTTCAGACAGAAATCTGGGCTGAGCAAAGAGATCGAGAAATCTTGAGCTCTTGAGCAGAAACGCGAGTGAGAGAAAGCTGGTGCGAGTTTTTTCGGGAGAGAGAGTGAGATGGGAGAAAGAGATGAAGAAGTGGGGCAAGGAGGGGCCCACACACCAGGGTGGCGCGCCCCCTTGCTGGTCACGCCGGCCTGTGGGGTGCCACTGGGGTGCCCCACTGGTCATTCCTAGGTGCCCCCAGGTGCCTCTTTGAAAAATAAGACCAATGGTATAATTTTTGTGAATTTTTAAAAACTTTGAAAAATGCACATTTCTGGGTATTAAGTTTATTATTACTGGGCAGAAAAAGATTTTTGAAATCTCTAATTAACTAAAGAACTTTGCAAAACAAAAGTGCTACAGCAAGTAAAACAAGTGGAGGAAGAAAGAGATGTTGTTTAGTTCCTCTATGCATATAAAATGAATTTGTTAACAAGGTTGATCAAGTCTTGCCACCAAATAAATTTTACATAGCATAAGAAGAAATAAACCTCAAATTAATCATGTTACCTTGTATTGTATTGATATGGATCCAATCACAAGAGTTTGATATTCTTCTTTAGGCTCATATATAGGACAATCAATAGTTCCCACTTTGATAGTTCTCACATTAGAAATTGTATTAACTCCACATACTTTGTCAATCCTCTTGGGAAAATAAACGGTATGCTCCTTGTCATCGACATTGAAAGTAACTTTTCCTTTATTGCAATCAATAACAGCCCCTGCGGTGTTAAGAAAAGGTCTCCCAAGAATAATAGACATATTATCATCTTCAGGCATTTCCAACACAACAAAATCAGTTAATATTAAGCAATTATTAGTAACTTGAACAGGAACATCCTCACATATACCAACAGGAATAGCAGTAGATTTATCAGCCATTTGCAAAGATATATCAGTTGGTATCAACTTATCTAAATAAAGTCTCTTATAAAGAGAAAAAGGCATAACACTAACACCTGCTCCCAAATCACATAGAGCAGTTCTAACATAATTATTCTTGATAGAACAAGGAATAGTCGGTATACCTGGGTCGCCAAGCTTCTTTGGAACCTTACCATTGAAAGAGTAATTAGCAAGCATAGTGGAAATCTCCTCATTAGGAATTTTCCTTTTGTTAGTGACAATATCTTTCATATAATAAGGAGGCAATTTAATAGCATCAGTCAAAGGGATTTGCAGGAATAAAGGTTTCATCCAATCACAAAATTTATTATAGTGTTCTTCTTCCTTTGATTTTAGTTTCTTAGCAGGAAAAGGCATTTGCTTTTGAACCCAAGGTTCTCTTTCATTACCATGTTTTTTAGCAATAAAATCTTCTTTGGTATACTTTTTATTTTTAGCATGCTTTTCAGGTTCATCTTCAACCTCTTCTTTATCAGAAGCATCATTCTTATCATTATCTTTATCATGTTCATTACCACTTTCAGTTTCAGCATCAGAAATAGAAATACTATTAGGATCATTAACAGGTTCAGAGGATTCTACAACAGTTTTATGTTTCTTTTTCTTTTTCTTAGATGGAACACTAGTTTTAGTTAGTTGAGAATCTTGTTCAACTCTTTTGGGATGCCCTTCAGGATATAGAGGATCCTTGATACGTCTCAAACGTATCTATAATTTCTTATGTTCCATGCTAGTTTTATGACAATACCTACATGTTTTGTTCACACTTTATATCGTTTTGATGCATTTTCCGGAACTAACCTATTAACGAGATGCCGAAGCCGCTGTGTTTTCTGCTGTTTTTGGTTTCAGAAATCCTAGAAAGGAAATATTCTCGGAATCGGACGAAATCAACGCCCAACATCCTATTTTTCCGGAAGGTTCCGAGCATCGAAGAAGTACCGAGAGGAGCCAGGGCCCCACACGCCGGGCGGCGCGGCCAAGGGGTGGGGCGCGCCCCTAGTGTGTGGGCCCACCAGGCCCCCTCCGAGGCTGCCCTTCCGCCTACTTAAGGTCTCTGTCACGAAAACCCTATGACGATTGACGAAACCTGAGAAAACCTTCCAGAGCCGCCGCCATCGCGAAACTCCAATTCGGGGACAAGTCTCTGTTCGGCACCCTACCGGGACGGGGAATTGCCCCCGGAGTCATCTCCACCGCCATCTCCACCGCCATGTGAGGAGGGAGTAATTCTCCCCGGCTGAGGGCTTGATGGCGTGTATTTCACACGTTCGTTGGGCAACCCCAAGAGGAAGGTATGATGCGCACAGCAGCAAGTTTTCCCTCAGAAAGAAACCAAGGTTTATCGAACCAGGAGGAGCCAAGAAGCACGTTGAAGGTTGATGGCGGCGAGATGTAGTGCGGCGCAACACCAGGGATTCCGGCGCCAACGTGGAACCTGCACAACACAACCAAAGTACTTTGCCCCAACGAAACAATGAGGTTGTCAATCTCACCGGCTTGCTGTAACAAAGGATTAACCGTATTGTGTGGAAGATGATTGTTTGCAAAGAAAACAGAAAACAAGTATTGCAGAGATTGTATTTCAAGAAAGAGAATTGGACCGGGGTCCACAGTTCACTAGAGGTGTCTCTCCCATAAGACGAACAGCATGTTGGGTGAACAAATTACAGTTGGGCAATTGACAAATAAAGAGAGCATGACAATGCACATACATATTATGATGAATATAGTGAGATTTAATTGGGCATTACGACAAAGTACATAGACCGCCATCCAACTGCATCTATGCCTAAAAAGTCCACCTTCAGGTTATCATCCGAACCCCCTCCAGTATTAAGTTGCAAAGCAACAGACAATTGCATTAAGTATGGTGCGTAATGTAATCAACAACTACATCCTTAGACATAGCATCAATGTTTTATCCCTAGTGGCAACAGCACAACACAACCTTAGAACTTTCTGTCACTGTCCCAGGTGTCAATGCAGGCATGAACCCACTATCGAGCATAAGTACTCCCTCTTGGAGTTAAAAGCATCTACTTGGCCAGAGCATCTACTAATAACGGAGAGCATGCAAGATCTTAAACAACACATAAGCATAACTTTGATAATCAACATAACAAGTATTCTCTATTCATCGGATCCCAACAAACGCAACATATAGAATTACATATAGATGATCTTGATCATGATAGGCAGCTCACAAGATCCGACAATGATAGCACAATGGGGAGAAGACAACCATCTAGCTACTGCTATGGACCCATAGTCCAGGGGTAGACTACTCACTCATCACTCCGGAGGCGACCATGGCGGTGTAGAGTCCTCCGGGAGATGATTCCCCTCTCCGGCAGGGTGCCGGAGGCGATCTCCAGGATCCCCCGAGATGGGATCGGCGACGGCGCCTGGTTTTCCGTATCGTGGCTCTCGGCACCGGGGGTTTCGTCACGGAGGCTAGGCGGAAGGGTAGGTCAAGAGGCGGCACGAGGGCCCCACACCACAGGGCCGCGCGGCCAAGGAGGGGGCCGCGCCGCCCTAGGGTGTGGCCCCCTCGTGGCCCCTCTTCGTCTCGTCTTCGGTCTTCTGGAAGCTTCGTGAGAAAATAGGCCTCTGGGCTTTTATTTCGTCCAATTCCGAGAATATTTCTTTACTAGGATTTCTGAAACCAAAAACAGAAAACAGCAACTGGCACTTCGGCATCTTGTTAATAGGTTAGTTCCAGAAAATGCACGAATATGACATAAAGTGTGCATAAAACATGTAGATAACATCAATAATGTGGCATGGAACACAAGAAATTATCGATACGTTGGAGACGTATCAGCATCCCCAAGCTTAGTTCTGCTCGTCCCGAGCAGGTAAAACGATAACAAAGATAATTTCTGGAGTGACATGCCATCATAATCTTGATCATACTATTTGTAAAGCATATGTAAAGAATGCAGCGATCAAAACAATGTGTATGACATGAGTAAACAAGTGAATCATAAAGCAAAGACTTTTCATGAATAGCACTTCAAGACAAGCATCAATAAGTCTTGCATAAGAGTTAACTCATAAAGCAATAATTCAAAGTAAAGGTATTGAAGCAACACAAAAGAAGATTAAGTTTCAGCGGTTGCTTTCAACTTGTAACATGTATATCTCATGGATATTGTCAACATAGAGTAATATAATAAGTGCAATAAGCAAGTATGTAGGAATCAATGCACAGTTCACACAAGTGTTTGCTTCTTGAGGTGGAGAGAAATAGGTGAACTGACTCAACATTGAAAGTAAAAGAATGGTCCTCATAGAGGAAAAGCATCGATTGCTATATTTGTGCTAGAGCTTTGATTTTGAAAACATGAAACAATTTTGTCAACGGTAGTAATAAAGCATATGCATCATGTAAATTATATCTTATAAGTTGCAAGCCTCATGCATAATGTACTAATAGTGCCCGCACCTTGTCCTAATTAGCTTGGACTACCTGGATTATCACCGCAATACATATGCTTTAACCAAGTTTCACAAAGGGGTACCTCTATGCCGCCTGTACAAAGGTCTAAGGAGAAAGCTCGCATTTGGATTTCTCGCTTTTGATTATTCTCAACTTAGACATCCATACCGGGACAACATAGACAACAGATAATGGACTCCTCTTTTAATGCTTTAAGCATTTGACAACAATTAATTCTTTTCTCATTAGAGATTTGAGGATGTTTGTCCAAAACTGAAACTTCCACCATGGATCATGGCTTTAGTTAGCGGCCCAATGTTCTTCTCTCACAATATGCATGCTCAAACCATTCAACTCAGTGTAGATCGCCCTTACTTCAGACAAGACGAACATGCATAGCAACTCACATGATATTCAACAATGAGTTGATGGCGTTCCCCAAGAACATGGTTATCGCACAACAAGCAACTTAATAAGAGATAAAGTGCATAATTACATATTCAATACCACAATAGTTTTTAAGCTATTTGTCCCATGAGCTATATATTGCAAAGGTGAATGATGGAGTTTTAAAGGTAGCACTCAAGCAATTTACTTTGGAATGGCGGAAAATACCATGTAGTATAGGTAGGTATGGTGGACACAAATGGCATAGTGGTTGGCTCAAGTATTTTGGATGCATGAGAAGTATTCCCTCTCGATACAAGGTTTAGGCTAGCAAGGTTTATTTGAAACAAACACAAGGATGAACCGGTGCAGCAAAACTCACATAAAAGACATATTGAAAACATTATAAGACTCTACACCGTCTTCCTTGTTGTTCAAACTCAATACTAGAAATTATCTAGACCTTAGAGAAACCAAATACGCAAACCAAATTTTAGCATGCTCTATGTATTTCTTCATTAATGGGTGCAAAGCATATGATGCAAGAGCTTAAACATGAGCACAACAATTGCCAAGTATCACATTACCCAAGACATTTTTAGCAATTACTACATGTATCATTTTCCAATTCCAACCATATAACAATTTAACGAAGGAGAAACTTCGCCATGAATACTATGAGTAGAAACCAAGGACATATTTGTCCATATGCTACAGCGGAGTGTGTATCTCTCCCATAAAGTGAATGCTAGGATCCATTTTATTCAAACAAAACAAAAATAAAAACAAACCGACGCTCCAAGAAAAAGCACATAAGATGTGGCCGAATAAAAATGTAGTTTCAGGGGAGGAACCTGATAATTTGTTGATGAAGAAGGGGATGCCTTGGGCATCCCCAAGCTTAGACGCTTGAGTCTTCTTGATATATGCAGGGGTGAACCACCGGCATCCCCAAGCTTAGAGCTTTCACTCTCCTTGATCATGTTGCATCATACTCCTCTCTTGACCCTTGAAAACTTCCTCCACACCAAACTCGAAACAACTCATTAGAGGGTTAGTGCACAATATAAATTGACATATTCAGAGGTGACACAATCATTCTTAACACTTCTGGACATTGCATAATGCTACTGGACATTAGTGGATCAAAGAAATTCATCCAACATAGCGAAAGAGGCAATGCGAAATAAAAGGCAGAATCTGTCAAAACAGAACAGTTCGTATTGACGAATTTTAAAATGGCACCAGACTTGCTCAAATGAAAATGCTCAAATTGAATGAAAGTTGCGTACATATCTGAGGATCATGCTCGTAAATTGGCGTAATTTTCTGAGCTACCTACAGGGAGGTGGACCCAGATTCGTGACAGCAAAGAAATCTGGAACTGCGCAGTAATCCAAATCTAGTACTTACTTTTCTATCAACGGCTTAACTTGGCACAACAAAACTCAGAACTAAGATAAGGAGAGGTTGCTACAGTAGTAAACAACTTCCAAGACACAAAATAAAAACAAAGTACTGTAGGTAAAAACATGGGTTGTCTCCCATAAGCGCTTTTCTTTAACGCCTTTCAGCTAGGCGCAGAAAGTGTGTATCAAGTATTATCAAAGGGTGGAGCATCAACATTACCTTGGGCTTTACCCTTACCTTTCTTATTGTTTTTCTTTCCCTTTGGTTTAGTAAATATACGAGTTTCTCCCGGTATAGAGGTGAATTTCAAAGTGCCTTCTCCAACATCAATGACTGCTCCCAATAGTTTCAGCAGGGATCTTCCGAGTGTGAGTTTTCCTGTTTCAACAACAAGATAATCAATAGATATTGTTCTTCCACAAATAGTTGTATGCACACCTGCGGCTATTCCTTTAGGGATTATAGTAGAGTTATCAATGAGAGTTATCTCTTCTCCTCCTTCCTCAACTCCCCAAAGTTTCAAAGATTTATAAATACTTTCAGGCATAAGGCAAAATTCATACATAATATCACAGTAGGCATGGAGGGTTCGATCACCGATAGCAATTTTAACAGCAGGATCCCACAATGAGAGTTTAGAGTTCACTAAAACTTGTTCAAGACGATTACGAACGTGGCAATAGTTATCATTCAAGCGAGATGTACTTATCTCCAGATTATTTAATCTACTATATATGCTAGCGAGGACTGAATCAAAGTTATTAGCTGAATCATATGATGCAACCAACTTCTTTATGGCATTAAAAGCTTGATCCCCATTGCAATGAAGGAAATCTCCTCCCACTAAAGTATCCAAAGCATATCTATAACGAACCATAAGACCAAAATAAAAATTACTAAGGAGCAAACTTAGAGTCATTTGAGGTTCAGTTTTACAATAAGAAGTAAAAATTCTAGACCAAGCATCCTTAAAACTCTCCTCATCTCCTTGTTTAAAAGTGAAAACTAATTCTTCAGGCGAAGAAGTAACAGGTTCAGAGCTAGACATGGTAACAAAAGTAACTAAATTTTTTTGTATTTTTAATATAGAGTGCAAGACAATAAAGTAAACTAGATAAAGTAAATGCAAGTAAACTAAATTTTTTTGTGTTTTCGATATAGCAAACAAGATAGCAAATAAAGTAAAACTAGCAACTAATTTTTTTGTATTTTGATTTAGTGCAGCAAACAAAGTAGTAAATAAAATAAGGCAAGACAAAAACAAAGTAAAGAGATTGAGAAGTGGAGACTCCCCTTGCAGCGTGTCTTGATCTCCCCGGCAACGGCGCCAGAAAAAGAGCTGGTGCGTAGTTGACGTGGGAGTTAGAAATCTTTGTGGTGTAGCTTTTCTTCAGTTCCCCGGCAACGGCGCAGAAAAAGAGCTTGATGGCGTGTATTTCACACGTTCGTTGGGCAACCCCAAGAGGAAGGTATGATGCGCACAGCAGCAAGTTTTCCCTCAGAAAGAAACCAAGGTTTATCGAACCAGGAGGAGCCAAGAAGCACGTTGAAGGTTGATGGCGGCGAGATGTAGTGCGGCGCAACACCAGGGATTCCGGCGCCAACGTGGAACCTGCACAACACAACCAAAGTACTTTGCCCCAACGAAACAGTGAGGTTGTCAATCTCACCGGCTTGCTGTAACAAAGGATTAACCGTATTGTGTGGAAGATGATTGTTTGCAGAGAAAATAAAAACAAGTATTGCAGTAGATTGTATTTCAGTGAAGAGAATTGGACCGGGGTCCACAGTTCACTAGAGGTGTCTCTCCCATAAGACGAACAGCATGTTGGGTGAACAAATTACAGTTGGGCAATTGACAAATAAAGAGAGCATGACAATGCACATACATATTATGATGAATATAGTGAGATTTAATTGGGCATTACGACAAAGTACATAGACCGCCATCCAACGCATCTATGCCTAAAAAGTCCACCTTCAAGTTATCATCCGAACCCCCTCCAGTATTAAGTTGCAAAGCAACAGACAATTGCATTAAGTATGGTGCGTAATGTAATCAACAACTACATCCTTAGACATAGCATCAATGTTTTATCCCTAGTGGCAACATCACAACACAACCTTAGAACTTTCTGTCACAGGTGTCAATGCAGGCATGAACCCACTATCGAGCATAAGTACTCCCTCTTGGAGTTAAAAGCATCTACTTGGCCAGAGCATCTACTAATAACGGAGAGCATGCAAGATCTTAAACAACACATAAGCATAACTTTGATAATCAACATAACAAGTATTCTCTATTCATCGGATCCCAACAAACGCAACATATAGAATTACATATAGATGATCTTGATCATGATAGGCAGCTCACAAGATCCGACAATGATAGCACAATGGGGAGAAGACAACCATCTAGCTACTGCTATGGACCCATAGTCCAGGGGTAGACTACTCACTCATCACTCCGGAGGCAACCATGGCGGTGTAGAGTCCTCCGGGAGATGATTCCCCTCTCCGGCAGGGTGCCGGAGGCGATCTCCTGGATCCCCCGAGATGGGATCGGCGCGCGGCGTCTCGCAAGGTTTTCCGTATCGTGGCTCTGTACTGGGGGTTTCGTCACGGAGGCTTTAAGTAGGCGGAAGGGTAGGTCAAGAGGCGGCACGAGGGCCCCACACCACAGGGCCGCGCGGCGAAGGGGGGGCCGCGCCGCCCTAGGGTGTGGCCCCCTCGTGGCCCCTCTTCGTCTCGTCTTCGGTCTTCTGGAAGCTTCGTGAGAAAATAGGCCTCTGGGCTTTTATTTCGTCCAATTCCGAGAATATTTCTTTACTAGGATTTCTGAAACCAAAACAGCAGAAAACAGGAACTGGCACTTCGGCATCTTGTTAATAGGTTAGTTCCAGAAAATGCACGAATATGACATAAAGTGTGCATAAAACATGTAGATAACATCAATAATGTGGCATGGAAGACAAGAAATTATCGATACGTTGGAGACGTATCACTCTGATGTAGCTATGTGGTTCATCTCTCTCTTTGTGATCTAATTGTCTATGTGCTACTCTAGTGATGTTATTAAAGTAGGCTATTCCTCCTCCATGATGTAATGGTGATAGTGTGTGCATCGTGTAGTACTTGGCGTAGTTTATGATTGTGATCTCTTGTAGATTATGAAGTTAACTATTACTATGATGGTATTGATGCAATTTATTCCCCCTTTCATAGTCTGTCGGTGACGGTGTGCATGCTATGTTAGTTCTCGGTGTGATTGTGTTGGTCTATCATGCACTCTAAGGTTATTTAAATATGAACATTGAATGTTGTGGAGCTTGTTAACTCCGGCATTGAGGTGCTCTTGTAGCCCTACGCAATTAGTGGTGTTCATGATCCAACAAGAGAGTGTAGAGTGGTTTTATTATGTGATCAATGTTGAGAGTGTCCACTAGTGAAAGTATGATCCCTAGGCCTTGTTTCCAAACATCGAATCTGTTTGTTTACTGTTCTGTTGCATGTTTACTCGCTGCCATATTTTATTCAGATTGCTATTACCACTCATATACATCCATACCACTTGTATTTCACTATCTCTTCGCCGAACTAGTGCACCTATACATCTGAAAAGTGTATTAGGTGTGTTGGGGACACAAGAGACTTCTTGTATTGTGATCGCAGGGTTGCTTGAGAGGGATATCTTTGACCTCTTCCTCCCTGAGTTCGATAAACCTTGGGTGATCCACTTAAGGGAAACTTGCTGCTGTTCTACAAACCTCTGCTCTTGGAGGCCCAACACTGTCTACAAGAATAGAAGCACCCGTAGACATCAAGCACTTTTCTGGCCGTTGCCGGAGAGGAAAGGTAAAAGGCACTCATACTCCGGTCCCAGGTAAAGCACTTTTCTGTTGCCGTTGTGTGTGTGCTCGAAGCTATTTCCTTTAGATCCTGCAATTGCATCTTTTTGTTTCTTGTTTTTGTTTTTCACTAGTTAGGCATAATGGAAAACAACAATGAGCTTTTTAATCTATTTCCTGAGTTAAGATATGAATTGTTTGATGCGAAAATTAAAAAACCTATGGAACCTTATTTGCATGATAGTAGCAATGTTATTAGTATGAATGCAATTACTGCTAATGCTATGGAAAAGTCTAAGCTTGGGGAAGCTAGTTTATATAAAAATAATCTTTTTTGCTCCTCAGCTTTGGAAGAAATATTTTGCTCTGATAATGCTTTATTTCCCATATGTGATAACTCTAATGATGCTTCTGATATTTTAAATCCACCTGCTGAAAGTATTCCATATAAAATACCTATGAAAATTATTGAACGTGTTATGGATAACCGCTATGAAGGGGATGGAACTGTCCATCCTGGAGATCATTTACTGTTTTTGCATGAATTATGCGGGTTATTCAAGTGTGCAGGTATCTCTATGGATGAAGTGAAGAAGAAATTATTCTCTATGTCGTTGTCTGGTAAAGCGGCGCATTGGTATAAACTGCTGAAGGATGGGCATTCTCTTGATTGGAAGGATATTGTGCCTCTATTTTATTCTAAATTCTATCCTCCAAGTGAAATTCACAAAGACCGAAACCGCATATATAATTTCTGGCCTCATGATGGAGAGAGTATTGCCCAAGCATGGGAGAGATTGAAGTCTTTAATGCTCAAATGCCCCAATCATGAGCTTCTGGTAATATCATCATTGATAATTTCTATGCAAGACTTTCTTTTCAAGATAAAACCTTGCTGGATACTGCTTGTTCTGGATCATTCACGCGCAATAAAGAAGAGTTTAAATGGGACCTTCTTAATCGGATTCAGGAGAACGCTGAAGATTGGGAGAACGACAAAGGTAAAGAGTCAGGTATAAATTATGATTATGAATGCATTGAAACTTTTATGGATACTGGTAAATTTCGAAATATGAGTGCTACCTATGGTCTTGACTCTCAAGTTGCTGCAAATCTTTATAAAGCTTTTGCCTCTCATTTTGAATTGCCTAGGAAGAATTTTGATAAGTATCATGAACCTTTTAAAGAGGCTTGCATGAAGGATGAAATTGTTGTTAATGATTGCAATAAACATGCTCAAACTCCTAAGAATGTTATTTCCTATAAGCATGTTAATTTTTGTGGAATGCATAGACCTTGTGGAATTAATCAAATCAAAGATGAATATTGTATCCATCATATTAATGAAAAAACTAGAAAGTGGTCTAGGGCTCTAGATGATCTTGGTAAAAAAGTTTGTGCCCTCTATCCTTTTATTTGTGAACTTTGCCATGAAGTGGGTCATTTTAATTTTCAATGCTCCTCCAATGATAATTCGAACCCCATGAGTGCTGCAAATTTGTATTGTGATGATGAAATTACTCCTAATCAGCATGATGAACTTACTTTATTTTTGTGGTGTGAAGAGTTATCAAGAAAAATCTCTTTGTTACATATGAGTGATCTTGATATTGATGATGTCCTGCATGGGTGTTTTTCTTATTGCATTGATAATTGCCATACAAATACTTACATACAAAATATTTTAGAAGATGACACTTTGCCAAAATATGATAGGACCGCTGTGTGTTTTGAACTTATTAATGAAAAGGAGGAATCCTCCCAAGTTTCTTCTATTGTTTCTGGAAATAAATCAGGTTATGTGGAGTGATACGTCTCCAACGTATCGATAATTTCTTGTGTTCCATGCCACATTATTGATGTTATCTACATGTTTTATGCACACTTTATGTCATATTCGTGCATTTTCTGGAACTAACCTATTAACAAGATGCCGAAGTGCCAGTTCCTGTTTTCTGTTTTTGGTTTCAGAAATCCTAGTAAAGAAATATTCTCGGAATTGGACGAAATAAAAGCCCAGGGGCCTATTTTTACACGAAGCTTCCAGAAGACCGAAGACGAGACGAAGAGGGGCCACGGGGTGGCCAAACCCTAGGGCGGCGCGGCCCCACCCCTGGCCGCGCCGGCCTGTGGTTTGGGCCCCCTGTGCCGCCTCTCGACCTACCCTTCCGCCTACTTAAAGCCTCCGTGACGAAACCCCCAGTACCGAGAGCCACGATACGGAAACCTTCCGAGACGCCGTCACCGCCGATCCCATCTCGGGGGATCCTGGAGATCGCCTCCGGCACCCTGCCGGTGAGGGGAATCATCTCCCGGAGGACTCTACACCGCCATGGTCGCCTCCGGAGTGATGAGTGAGTAGTCTACCCCTGGACTATGGGTCCATAGCAGTAGCTAGATGGTTGTCTTCTCCCCATTGTGCTATCATTGTCGGATCTTGTGAGCTGCCTATCATGATCAAGATCATCTATATGTAATTCTATATGTTGCGTTTGTTGGGATCCGATGAATAGAGAATACTTGTTATGTTGATTATCAAAGTTATGCTTAAGTGTTGTTTATGATCTTGCATGCTCTCCGTTATTAGTAGATGCTCTGGCCAAGTAGATGCTTTTAACTCCAAGAGGGAGTACTTATGCTCGATAGTGGGTTCATGCCTGCATTGACACCTGGGACAGTGACAGAAAGTTCTAAGGTTGTGTTGTGTGTTGCCACTAGGGATAAAACATTGATGCTATGTCTAAGGATGTAGTTGTTGATTACATTACGCACCATACTTAATGCAATTGTCTGTTGCTTGCAACTTAATACTGGAGGGGGTTCGGATGATAACCTGAAGGTGGACTTTTTAGGCATAGATGCAGTTGGATGGCGGTCTATGTACTTTGTCGTAATGCCCAATTAAATCTCACTATACTCATCATGATATGTATGTGCATTGTCATGCTCTCTTTATTTGTCAATTGCCCAACTGTAATTTGTTCACCCAACATGATGTTCGTCTTATGGGAGAGACACCTCTAGTGAACTGTGGACCCCGGTCCAATTCTCTTTACTGAAATACAATCTACTGCAATACTTGTTTTTACTGTTTTCTCTGCAAACAATCATCTTCCACACAATACGGTTAATCCTTTGTTACAGCAAGCCGGTGAGATTGACAACCTCACTGTTTCGTTGGGGCAAAGTACTTTGGTTGTGTTGTGCAGGTTCCACGTTGGCGCCGAATCCCTGGTGTTGCGCCGCACTACATCCCGCCGCCATCAACCTTCAACGTGCTTCTTGGCTCTGGTTCGATAAACCTTGGTTTCTTTCTGAGGGAAAACTTGCTGTGTGCTCATCATACCTTCCTCTTGGGGTTGCCCAACGAACGTGTGAAATACACGCCATCAAGCATATTTTCTGGCGCCGTTGCCGGGAGATCAAGACACGCTGCAAGGGGAGTCTCCACTTCTCAATCTCTTTACTTTGTTTTTGTCTTGCTTTATTTTATTTACTACTTTGTTTGCTGCACTAAATCAAAATACAAAAAAATTAGTTGCTAGTTTTACTTTATTTGCTATCTTGTTTGCTATATCAAAACACAAAAAAATTAGTTTACTTGCATTTACTTTATCTAGTTTGCTTTATTTACTGTTGCTAAAATGGCCAACGCTGAAAATACTAAGTTGTGTGACTTCACAACCACAAATAATAATGATTTCTTATGCACACCTATTGCTCCACCTGCTACTACAGCAGAATTCTTTGAAATTAAACCTGCTTTACTGAATCTTGTTATGAAAGATCAATTTTCTGGAATTAGTTCTGATGATGCTGCTGCCCATCTTAATAATTTTGTTGAACTATGCGAAATGCAAAAATATAAAGATGTAGATGGTGATATTATTAAACTAAAATTGTTCCCTTTCTCATTAAGAGGAAGAGCTAAAGATTGGTTGCTATCTTTGCCTAAGAATAGTATTGATTCATGGACTAAATGCAAGGATGCTTTTATTGGTAGATATTATCCCCCTGCTAAAATTATATCTTTGAGGAGTAGCATAATGAATTTTAAACAATTAGATACTGAACATGTTGCTCAAGCTTGGGAAAGAATGAAATCTCTAGTTAAAAATTGCCCAACCCATGGACTGACTACTTGGATGATCATCCAAACCTTCTATGCAGGACTAAATTTTTCTTCACGGAATTTATTGGATTCAGCTGCTGGAGGTACCTTTATGTCCATCACTCTTGGTGAAGCAACAAAGCTTCTTGATAATATGATGATCAACTACTCTGAATGGCACACGGAAAGAGCTCCACAAGGTAAGAAGATAAATTCTGTTGATGAATCCTCTTCCTTGAATGATAAGGTTGATGCTATTATGTCTATGCTTGTGAATGATAGGACTAATATTGATCCTAATAATGTTCCGTTAGCTTCATTGGTTGCACAAGAAGAACATGTTGATGTAAACTTCATTAAAAATAATAATTTCAACAACAATGCTTACCGGAACAATTCTAGTAACAACTATAGGCCATATCCTTATAATAATGGCAACGGCTATGGTAATTCTTATGGAAATTCTTACAACAATAATAGGAATTCACCCCCTGGACTTGAAGCCATGCTTAAAGAATTTATTAGTACACAAACTGCTTTTAACAAATCTGTTGAAGAAAAGCTTGGTAAAATTGATATTCTTGTTTCTAGAGTTGATAGTCTTGCCTCTGATGTTGATCTTTTGAAATCAAAAGTTTTGCCTAATGAGAATTATCATAATAAAATTACTACTACAGCAAATGCCATTCAAGTTAGAATTAATGAGAATATAAGATTAATGGCTGAACTGCGTGCTAGGTGGGATAGAGAAGAAAATGAAAAACTAGCTAAAGAGAAGAATATAGCTAAAGTTTGGACTATTACCACCACTAGTAATGCTAATTCTACACATGTTGCTGCACCTCCTACTCATACTAATAAAAGAATTGGTGTTAGCAATGTTTCCACTTCTAATGCAAAGCGCGAAAAACCGCCTGAAACTGCTGAAACTGCCTGTGATAAAGCTGCTGAAATTTTTTCCAACATTGGGGATGATGATCCCATTGCTTTAGATTATAATGGTTTGAATTTTGATGATTTCCACATCTCTGAAGTTATAAAGTTCTTGCAAAAACTTGCTAAAAGTCCTAATGCTAGTGCTATAAATTTGGCTTTCACGCATCATATTACAAATGCTCTCATAAAAGCTAGAGAAGAGAAACTAGAGCGCGAAGCCTCTATTCCTAAAAAGCTAGAAGATGGTTGGGAACCCATCATTAAGATGAAGGTTAAAGATTTTGATTGTAATGCTTTATGTGATCTTGGTGCAAGTATTTCTGTTATGCCTAAGAAAATTTATAATATGCTTGACTTGCCACCTGAAAAATTGTTATTTGGATGTTAATCTTGCTGATCATTCTATAAAGAAACCTTTGGGTAAAGTTGATAATGTTCGCATTACCGTTAACAATAATCTTGTTCCCGTTTATTTTGTTGTCTTGGATATTGAATGCAATGCATCTTGTCCAATTATATTGGGAAGACCTTTTCTTCGAACTGTTGGTGCTATTATTGATATGAGGGAAGGTAATATAAAATATCAATTTCCTCTCAAGAAAGGTATGGAACACTTCCCTAGAAAGAGAATGAAGGTACCTTATGATTCTATTATTAGAACAAATTATGATGTTGATGCTTCATCTCTCGATGTTACTTGATACACACTTTCTGCGCCTAGCTGAAAGGCGTTAAAGAAAAGCGCTTATGGGAGACAACCCATGTTTTTACCTACAGTACTTTGTTTTTATTTTGTGTCTTGGAAGTTGTTTACTACTGTAGCAACCTCTCCTTATCTTAGTTTTGAGTTTTGTTGTGCCAAGTTAAGCCGTTGATAGAAAAGTAAGTACTAGATTTGGATTACTGCGCAGTTCCAGATTTCTTTGCTGTCACGAATCTGGGTCTATCTCCCTGTAGGTAGCTCAGAAAATTACGCCAATTTACGAGCATGATCCTCAGATATGTACGCAACTTTCATTCAATTTGAGCATTTTCATTTGAGCAAGTCTGGTGCCATTTTAAAATTCGTCAATACGAACTGTTCTGTTTTGACAGATTCTGCCTTTTATTTCGCATTGCCTCTTTCGCTATGTTGGATGAATTTCTTTGATCCACTAATGTCCAGTAGCATTATGCAATGTCCAGAAGTGTTAAGAATGATTGTGTCACCTCTGAATATGTCAATTTATATTGTGCACTAACCCTCTAATGAGTTGTTTCGAGTTTGGTGTGGAGGAAGTTTTCAAGGATCAAGAGAGGAGTATGATGCAACGTGATCAAGGAGAGTGAAAGCTCTAAGCTTGGGGATGCACCCGGTGGTTCACCCCTGCATATATCAAGAAGACTCAAGCGTCTAAGCTTGGGGATTCCCAAGGCATCCCCTTCTTCATCGACAAATTATCAGGTTCCTCCCCTGAAACTACATTTTTATTCGGCCACATCTTATGTGCTTTTTCTTGGAGCGTGTTTGTTTTTGTTTTTGTTTTGTTTGAATAAAATGGATCCTAGCATTCACTTTATGGGAGAGATACACACTCCGCTGTAGCATATGGACAAATATGTCCTTGGTTTCTACTCATAGTATTCATGGCGAAGTTTCTCCTTCGTTAAATTGTTATATGGTTGGAATTGGAAAATGATACATGTAGTAATTGCTATAAATGTCTTGGGTAATGTGATACTTGGCAATTGTTGTGCTCATGTTTAAGCTCTTGCATCATATGCTTTGCACCCATTAATGAAGAAATACATAGAGCATGCTAAAATTTGGTTTGCATATTTGGTTTCTCTAAGGTCTAGATAATTTCTAGTTTTGAGTTTGAACAACAAGGAAGACGGTGTAGAGTCTTATAATGTTTTCAATATGTCTTTTATGTGAGTTTTGCTGTACCGTTCATCCTTGTGTTTGTTTCAAATAACCTTGCTAGCCTAAACCTTGTATCGAGAGGGAATACTTCTCATGCATCCAAAATACTTGAGCCAACCACCATGCCATTTGTGTCCACCATACCTACCTATACTACATGGTATTTTCCCGCCATTCCAAAGTAAATTGCTTGAGTGCTACCTTTAAAATTCCATCATTCACCTTTGCAATATATAGCTCATGGGACAAATAGCTTAAAAACTATTGTGGTATTGAATATGTAATTATGCATTTTATCTCTTATTAAGTTGCTTGTTGTGCGATAACCATGTTTACTGGGGAACGCCATCAACTCATTGTTGAATTTCATGTGAGTTGCTATGCATGTTCGTCTTGTCTGAAGTAAGGGCGATCTACACTGAGTTGAATGGTTTGAGCATGCATATTGTGAGAGAAGAACATTGGGCCGCTAACTAAAGCCATGATTCATGGTGGAAGTTTCAGTTTTGGACAAATATCCTCAAATCTCTAATGAGAAAAGAATTAATTGTTGTCAAATGCTTAAAGCATTAAAAGAGGAGTCCATTATCTGTTGTCTATGTTGTCCCGGTATGGATGTCTAAGTTGAGAATAATCAAAAGCGAGAAATCCAAATGCGAGCTTTCTCCTTAGACCTTTGTACAGGCGGCATAGAGGTACCCCTTTGTGAAACTTGGTTAAAGCATATGTATTGCGGTGATAATCCAGGTAGTCCAAGCTAATTAGGACAAGGTGCGGGCACTATTAGTACACTATGCATGAGGCTTGCAACTTATAAGATATAATTTACATGATGCATATGCTTTATTACTACCGTTGACAAAATTGTTTCATGTTTTTAAAATCAAAGCTCTAGCACAAATATAGCAATCGATGCTTTTCCTCTATGGAGGACCATTCTTTTACTTTCAATGTTGAGTCAGTTCACCTATTTCTCTCCACCTCAAGAAGCAAACACTTGTGTGAACTGTGCATTGATTCCTACATACTTGCTTATTGCACTTATTATATTACTCTATGTTGACAATATCCATGAGATATACATGTTACAAGTTGAAAGCAACCGCTGAAACTTAATCTTCTTTTGTGTTGCTTCAATACCTTTACTTTGAATTATTGCTTTATGAGTTAACTCTTATGCAAGACTTATTGATGCTTGTCTTGAAGTGCTATTCATGAAAAGTCTTTGCTTTATGATTCACTTGTTTACTCATGTCATACACATTGTTTTGATCGCTGCATTCTTTACATATGCTTTACAAATAGTATGATCAAGATTATGATGGCATGTCACTCCAGAAATTATCTTTGTTATCGTTTTACCTGCTCGGGACGAGCAGAACTAAGCTTGGGGATGCTGATACGTCTCCAACGTATCGATAATTTCTTGTGTTCCATGCCACATTATTGATGTTATCTACATGTTTTATGCACACTTTATGTCATATTCGTGCATTTTCTGGAACTAACCTATTAACAAGATGCCGGGTGCTGTCTGTCTGCTGTTTTTGGTTTCAGAAATCCTAGTAAAGAAATATTCTCGGAATTGGACGAAATAAAAGCCCAGAGGCCTATTTTTACACGAAGCTTCCAGAAGACCGAAGACGAGACGAAGAGGGGCCACGGGGTGGCCAAACCCTAGGGCGGCGCGGCCCCACCCCTGGCCGCGCCGGCCTGTGGTTTGGGCCCCCTGTGCCGCCTCTCGACCTACCCTTCCGCCTACTTAAAGCCCCCGTGACGAAACCCCCAGTACCGAGAGCCACGATACGGAAACCTTCCAGAGACGCCGTCACCGCCGATCCCATCTCGGGGATCCCGAGATCGCCTCCGCACCCGCGGAGAGGGGGATCATCTCCCGAGGACTCTACACCGCCATGGTCGCCTCCGGAGTGATGAGTGAGTAGTCTACCCCCGGACTATGGGTCCATAGCAGTAGCTAGATGGTTGTCTTCTCCCCATTGTGCTATCATTGTCGGATCTTGTGAGCTGCCTATCATGATCAAGATCATCTATATGTAATTCTATATGTTGCGTTTGTTGGGATCCGATGAATAGAGAATACTTGTTATGTTGATTATCAAAGTTATGCTTAAGTGTTGTTTATGATCTTGCATGCTCTCCGTTATTAGTAGATGCTCTGGCCAAGTAGATGCTTTTAACTCCAAGAGGGAGTACTTATGCTCGATAGTGGGTTCATGCCTGCATTGACACCTGGGACAGTGACAGAAAGTTCTAAGGTTGTATTGTGCTGTTGCCACTAGGGATAAAACATTGATGCTATGTCTAAGGATGTAGTTGTTGATTACATTACGCACCATACTTAGTGCAATTGTCTGTTGCTTGCAACTTAATACTGGAGGGGGTTCGGATGATAACCTGAAGGTGGACTTTTTAGGCATAGATGCAGTTGGATGGCGGTCTATGTACTTTGTCGTAATGCCCAATTAAATCTCACTATACTCATCATGATATGTATGTGCATTGTCATGCTCTCTTTATTTGTCAATTGCCCAACTGTAATTTGTTCACCCAACATGCTGTTTATCTTATGGGAGAGACACCTCTAGTGAACTGTGGACCCCGGTCCAATTCTCTTTACTGAAATACAATCTACTGCAATACTTGTTTTTACTGTTTTCTCGCAAACAATCATCTTCCACACAATACGGTTAATCCTTTGTTACAGCAAGCCGGTGAGATTGACAACCTCACTGTTTCGTTGGGGCAAAGTACTTTGGTTGTGTTGTGCAGGTTCCACGTTGGCGCCGGAATCCCTGGTGTTGCGCCGCACTACATCCTGCCGCCATCAACCTTCAACGTGCTTCTTGGCTCCTCCTGGTTCGATAAACCTTGGTTTCTTTCTGAGGGAAAACTTGCTGCTGTGCTCATCATACCTTCCTCTTGGGGTTGCCCAACGAACGTGTGAAATACACGCCATCAAGGAGCCCTCATCAGGCCTCTCCCCGCTAAAGAAGGAACAAAGAAAAAGAAGAAGAAGAAGAAGAAGAAGAAGAAGAAGGAACGAAGAAGAAGAAGAAGAAGAAGAAGAAGAAGAAGAAGAAGGGGAATAAAGAGAAAGAGGTAACGGCATATCCCCGCGTGTATGAGATAACGATAGGTAACCGTAAGTATGTTGCTCCTAATGATTATTATGATAATGAATCTGAGTACAATGATCTTCCTATGCCCTTTACCTACATTAGTGATCATGATTTGAAAGAGCACACTACTTTTGATATTGGAAATCTCTGGGAAACTAATTCTGAAAATGATGATGTTAATAATTGCCATAGTATCAGTACTATCCATGCTTCCTCCCATAATGATATAGAAAGCTCTAAGCTTGGGGATGAGGTGTTTGAAAATCCTTTTGCTACTGATCATTATATGTTTGATACATCTACTTCTAGTAACAACGATGGTATGGTCACAGATGAGCATACTGTGGAAGATAACTATTCTATTTCTTATGATGACACTATGCCTCCAATCTTTGATGATTATTATAAAGAATGCTATGATATAGGTTATAACTATCCTTATGAAACTTGTCATAGTTATGATTGGATTGCTAAAAACAATTCCCTTAATATGCAACTTGTTTACCATGTTCAAATTCTTGATAATAATCTTGCTCCAATTACTATTAATGAGAAGAACTCTTCTTATGCCAAAATTAATGATACTTTTATGCATATGAACCATGATAAGAATGTTTTAAGTGATGGGTATATTGTGGATTTCATTAATGATGCTACTGAAAGTTATTATGAGAGAGGGAAACACGGTTATATGCATCTTAATAATATTAAGTTTCCCCTCTTTATGTTGAGAATCTTGAAGTTACTCGTGTTTTATCTTCCTATGCTTGTCACTTTGCTCCCCATGAATTTATTTGTGTACAAGATTCCTTCCCATAGGAAGTGGGTTAGGCTTAAATTTGTTTCATACTTGCTTTTTGATGCTCCCTTTGCTTCAACTTTTATCCTTATGTTAGCATCATTAAAACTGCTGAGCCCATCTTAATGGCTATAAAGAAAGAACTTCTTGGGAGATAACCCATGTGTTTATTTTACTACAGCAATTTTGTTTTATATTTGAGTCTTGGAAGTTGTTACTACTGTAGCAACCTCTCCTTATCTTTATTTTATTGCATTTGTTGTGCCAAGTAAAGTCTTTGATAGTAAAGTCAATACTAGATTTGGATTGCTGCGCAGAAACAGATTTCTTGCTGTCACGAATTTCAATATGCCTCTCTGTAGGTAACTCAGAAAAATCTGCCAATTTACGTGCGTGATCCTCAGATATGTACGCAAATTTCATTCAATTTTGGCATTTTCATCTGAGCAAGTCTGGTGCCTCTTTAAAATTCGTCTTTACAGACTGTTCTATTTTGACAGATTCTGCCTTTTATTTCGCATTGCCTCTTTTGCTGTGTTGGATGGATTTCTTTGTTCCATTACCTTCCAGTAGCTTTGAGCAATGTCCAGAAGTGTTAAGAATGATTGTGTCACCTCTGAACATGTGAATTTTTGATTATGCACTAACCCTCTAATGAGTTTGTTTTGAGTTTGGTGTGGAGGAAGTTTTCAAGGGTCAAGAGAGGAGGATGATACAATATGATCAAGAAGAGTGAAAAGGCTAAGCTTGGGGATGCCCCCGTGGTTCATCCCTGCATATTTTAAGAAGACTCAAGCGTCTAAGCTTGGGGATGCCCAAGGCATCCCTTCTTCATCGACAACTTATCAGGTTCCTCTAGTGAAACTATATTTTTATTCCGTCACATCTTATGTGCTTTACTTGGAGCGTCTGTTTGCTTTTGTTTATGTTTTTGTTTTGTTTGAATAAGATCGGATCCTAGCATTCTTTGTGTGGGAGAGTGACACGCTCCGCTGTTTCATATGAACACATATGTTCTTAGCTTCATCTTTAATGTTCATTGCGAAATTTGAACTACTTCATTCATTGTTATATGGTTGGAAACGGAAAATGTCGCATGTGGTAAATGGTTTAATGGCTTGAATAATGTGATACTTGGAAATTGTTGTGCTCATATAGATCTTGTTTAAGCTCTTGCGTCATGTACCTTGTACGCATTAATGAATAACTACATAGAGCTTTTTAAAATTTGGTTTGCATGATTGATCTCTAGAGTCTAGATATTTTCTGGTTGAGGTGTTTGAACAACAAGGAGACAATGTAAAGTCTTATAATAGCTACAATATGTTCATATGTGAGCTTTGCTGCACCTTTTATACTTGAGTTTGCTTCAAACAACCTTGTATCGAGAGGAATTCTTCTCATGCAATCCTTGAGCCAACTACTATGCCATTTGTGTCCACCATACCTACCTACCACATGGTATTTCTCCGCCATTCCAAAGTACATTACTTGAGTGCTACCTTTAAAATTTCTATTCTTTGTCTTTACAATATATAGCTCATGGGACAAAATAGCTTAAAAACTATCGTGGTAAAGAATATGTACTTATGTGTCTTATTTCTTAGTAAGTTGCTTGTTGAGCGGTAACCATGTTTTCTGGGGACGCCATCAACTTTTACCTTTGTTGAATATCATGTGAGTTGCTATGCATGTTCGTCTTGTCTGAAGTAAGGGCGGTTCTCACAATCAAATGGTTTGAGTATGCATATTGTTAGAGAAGAACATTGGGCCGCTAACTAAAGCCATGATTCATGGTGGAAGTTTCAGTTTGGACAATTAATCCTCAATCTCTTATGAGAATATTAACTGTTGTTGAATGCTTATGCATTAAAGAGGAGTCCATTATCTGTTGTCTATGTTGTCCCGGTATGGATGTCTAAGTTGATAATAATCAAAAGCGAGAAATCCAATGCGAGCTTTCTCCTTAGACCTTTGTACAGGCGGCATAGAGGTACCCATTTGTGACACTTGGTTGAAACATATGCTATGCAATGATAATCCGTGTTAACCCAAGCTAATTAGGACAAGGTGCGAGCACTATTAGTATACTATGCATGAGGCTTGCAACTTATAAGATGTCTTATACATAACTCATATGCTTTATTACTACCGTTGACAAAAAATTTTCTTGTTTTCAAAATGGAAAGCTCTAGCACAAATATAGTAATCAATGCTTCCCTCTGCGAAGGGCCATTCTTCTACTTTATTGTTGAGTCAGTTTACCTATTCCTTCTATCTTAGAAGCAAACACTTGTGTCAACTGTGTGCATTGATTCTTACATGTTTACTTATTGCACTTGTTATATTGCTTTGTGTTGACAATTATCCATGAGATATATATGTTGAAGTTGAAAGCAACCGCTGAAACTTTATCTTCCTTTGAGTTGCTTCAATACCTTTACTTCGAATTTATTGCTTTATGAGTAACTCTTATGCAAGTCTTATTGATGCTTGTCTTGAAAGTATTATTCATGAAAAGTCTTTGCTATATGATTCATTAGTTTACTCATTATCTTCATCATTGCTTTGAATCGCTGCATTCATCTCATATGCTTTACAATAGTATGATCAAGATTATGATAGCATGTCACTTCAGAAATTATCTTTGTTATCGTTTACCTACTCGAGGGCGAGTAGGAACTAAGCTTGGGGATGCTTGATACGTCTCAAACGTATCTATAATTTCTTATGTTCCATGCTACTTTTATGATGATACTCACATGTTTTATACACATTATATGTCATATTTATGCATTTTCCGGCACTAACCTATTGACGATGCCGAAGAGCCAGTTGATGTTTTCTGCTGTTTTTGGTTTTAAATCCTAGTAAGGAAATATTCTCGGAATTGGACGAAATCATCAACGCCAGGGGCCTATTTTCCACGAAGCTTCCAGAAGACCGGAGGGAGACGAAGTGGGGCCACGGGGCGCCGCCACACTAGGGCGGCGCGGCTAGGGGGCCGCGCGGCCCTAGCGTGTGGGGCCCCGTGACTCTCCCGACTCCGCCCTTCCGCCTACTTAAAGCCTTCGTCGCGAAACCCCCAGTACCGAGAGCCACGATACGGAAAACCTTCCAGAGACGCCGCCGCCAATCCCATCTCGGGGATTCAGGAGATCGCCTCCGCACCCTGCCGGAGAGGGGAATCATCTCCCGGAGGTCTCTTCATCACCATGATCGCCTCCGGATCGATGTGTGAGTAGTCCACCCCGGACTATGGGTCCATAGCAGTAGCTAGATGGTCGTCTTCTCCTCATTGTGCTATCATGTTAGATCTTGTGAGCTGCCTATCATGATCAAGATCATCTATTTGTAATCCTTCATGTTGTGTTTGTTGGGATCCGATGAATATTGAATACTATATCAAGTTGATTATCAATCTATCATATATGTTATTTATGTTCTTGCATGCTCTCCGTTGCTAGTAGAGGCTCTGGCCAAGTTGATACTTGTGACTCCAAGAGGGAGTATTTATGCTCGATAGTGGGTTCATGCCTCCATTAAATCTGGGACAGTGACAGAAAGTTCTAAGGTTGTGGATGTGTTGTTGCTACTAGGGATAAAACATCGATGCTTTGTCTAAGGATATTTGTGTTGATTACATTACGCACCATACTTAATGCAATTGTCTGTTGTTTACAACTTAATACTGGAAGGGGTTCGGATGATAACCTGAAGGTGAACTTTTTAGGCATAGATGCATGCTGGATAGCGGTCTATGTACTTTGTCGTAATGCCCTGATTAAATCTCATAGTACTCATCATGATATATGTATGTGCATTGTTATGCCTTCTTTATTTGTCAATTGCCCAACTGTAATTTGTTCACCCAACATCTGCTATCTTATGGGAGAGACACCACTAGTGAACTGTGGACCCCGGTCCTATTCTTTACATCTGAAATACAATCTACTGCAATTGTTCTTTACTGTTCTTCGCAAACAATCATCATCATCCACACTATACATCTAATCCTTTGTTACAGCAAGCCGGTGAGATTGACAACCTCGCTGTTACGTTGGGGCAAAGTTCTGTGATTGTGTTGTGCAGGTTCCACGTTGGCGCCGGAATCCCTGGTGTTGCGCCGCACTACACTCCGCCACCAACAACCTTCAACGTGCTTCTTGGCTCCTCCTGGTTCGATAAACCTTGGTTTCTTTCTGAGGGAAAACTTGCTGCTGTGCGCATCACACCTTCCTCTTGGGGTTCCCAACGGACGTGTCATCTACACGCCATCAAGGTGCTGCCCGATTGTGGCACCGTCAAGATCTTCTACGCGCTTTTGAAAGCGGCAAGTGATCGTCTACCGCAGCAACGAGAGCCTCCTCTTGTAGGCTTTGGAAATCTTCAAGGGTTAGTCTCGTTCATCCCCTCGTTGCTCCCGTCTTCTAGATTGCATCTTGGCTTGGATTGCGTTCTCGCGATAGGAAATTTTTTGTTTTCTATGCTACGAATCCCATCAGTGGTATCAGAGCCAGGTTTATGCATAGATGGTTGCACGAGTAGAACACAATTGTTTGTGGGCGTTGATGCTTTGTTGTCTTTAGTTCGAGTACTTTGCATCTTTGTGGCATGGTGGGATGAAGCGGCTCGGGCTAACTTTACATGACCGCGTTCATGAGACTTGCTCCACGTTCGACATGCAACTTGTATTGCATAAGTGGCTTTGCGGGTGTCTGTCTCTCCCACCATAGTGAAGATTCAATTTGCTCTTTCTATTGACAACACTAGTATCACCGTTGTGGTTCATGTTCATAGGTAGATTAGATCTTACTCGAAAACCCTAAACCACGTAAAATATGCAAACCAAATTAGAGACGTCTAACTTGTTTTTGCAGGGTTTGGTGATGTGATATGGCCATGATGTGATGATGAATATGTATGAGATGATCATTATTGTATTGTGGCAACCGGCAGGAGCCTTATGGTTGTCTTTAAATTTCATGTTGAGTAGTATTTCAAAGTAGTTGTAATAGTTGCTACATGAGGTGAACAACCATGAAGACGGCGCCATGGACCTTGACGCTACGCCGACGATGATGGAGATCATGCCCGTTGATGATGGAGATCATGTCCATGCTTTGGAGATGAAGATCGAAGGCGCAAAGACTAAAGGGCCATATCATATCACATATGAATTGCATGTGATGTTAATCCTTTATGCATCTTATTTTGCTTAGAACGTGACGGTAGCATTATAAGATGATCCCTCACATTAATATCAAGATAATAAAGTGTTCTCCCCTCGTATGCACCGTTGTACAGTTCGTCGTTTCGAAGCATCTCGTGATGATCGGATGTGATAGACTCAACGTTCACATACAACGGGTGTAAGCCATGTTGCACACGCGGAATACTTGGGTTTGCTTGACGAGCCTAGCATGTACAGACATGGCCTCGGGACAACGGAAACCGAAAGGTTGAACACGAGTCATATGGATGATATGATCAACATGTTGATGTTCACCATTGAAGCTACATCATCTCACGTGATGATCGGTTTTGGTGTAGTGGATATGGATCGTGTGCCACTTAACAACTATGAGGGATGTTGTATTAAGTGGGAGTTTATTAGTAATTAGATTAAAACATGAACTAATTATCATAAACATAGTCTGAGTAGTATTTTGAATTAATTTTGTAGTATTGGCATCCGTTTTCTACCATGCGCTAGTCTTGTAATTGAGATAGAAATACTGTTAAAGTCTGACAAGAAACTTTACGGACTGGTACCGTATTGTTAAAGAATCAAGAAATGATTAAGTCTTATTGCAAACTTTTAGTAAACCTCACATTGTTGATTCAAAGAGTTGTGGTTTCAATTAGTACCTAAAATTATCTTGTCTCCGTGAAACTTGAAGTTCAAATCTGTTTGAAAAGTAAGGAGCTAAAAATTTTAGTTTTCAGAAATAATCAAGGTATGAGATATCTGTGATATCTAAGACCTTATTGCAAGATGATAGAATATAATTTGGTGAGACTACATAAACTCATAAGTTTTATGGGAATGTACGAAGGTTGAAGACGCTGACGTGGGCATAACCCTTCGGGTACTCGACATTGCCATACCCGGAGCAAACTATGAAGCTGGACCAGCACAAGGACTCGACAAGCTGGACCTGCACGCACCTCAACTTGGACTACAAGGAAAGAAGACTCCAATACGAATCCTACTAGGACTCTTGTAAACCCTAACTTGGCTGATATATAAAGCCAGGCAGGGGCACCCCTTAGGGACACACACAATCAGAAACATAATCATAGAGGCGACACGCCTAGACACCGCAACCCGCGGATTAGAACTAGACTAGATCCAACAACTCCGCCTATGGCGGCCCCCTGTACATATATATTCATATAGTGGATTGCTAGCAGGACGTAGCGATCCTCCACCGCGGGGACGTGAACCTGGGTACGTCGTGTACCGCCTCGCTCCCGGAACCTCCGTCGTCGCCTTTCTCTAAAACCCAAGCCCCTCATGGTGGGCATTGCCGAGGAACCGCCTCGTCAATTGGCGCCGTCTGTGGGGATTACGACGACTGGATTTTGTCATCCGGGCGGGATCCCTCATCATACACAACAACGTCAAGATTGCATCTCGTCGGCAGCTGATTCGGGTTCCAGTGGTTGTTTTACATTACGAGCCGAGGCAACGACTATTGGATTGGGCGGCGCTCGACATGGTGACCTCTGCCGATGCGAAATACAATAAAAATATTTTCGAACCCGGATCAGATCGCAAGAGTAAGTAGCGGCAACCAGCAATCAGTCAAGGAAGGACCAAGTCCCGAGATATAGCATGATCTTTTGGCGATTTTCGCGGAAGCAGTGCAGCTAAATTCAATATGGAATTCGAAGCTCTCGCGCCGGTCAGGAGAAGTAGGCCAGGAGATGTCCTCACGCCCGCCAGCAGCTTATATGTGTGATGTCCCTTGAAGAAAAGGAAATCAAAAGCAGAAAAAGGACAGACCTATGACAGTAGGCGCACGCCACGCACTCGATTACTCCAAGGAGTTCTTATTCCAGACAGTTCCATTACAGCAGCACAATTAATCGAGGAAGAGGGTCAGACCACTCTAGCGACTTGTTACGCATGGCTAGTGTCGGCCGCTGGCTGCTCTCAAAGGATGAATCATACGGCTAGGGGCCTACGACTGCACCATCCATCTCCGTTAATAGAGTAAAGCCTGCGTGCTGGAGAGAATTTGAAGAAATCCGAAGCACTCAAAGAAGGAAAAAACAAAGTCGCGCGAGAATCAGGTGCTATACTTCCAATTAATTACTACTTGCAAAATTCTATTTCGCCAAATATTTTTTGGCTCGTACTATTATTTGTGCACAGTTTTTTGCGCTGTAATATGACTGCAGATCGGAACAAGCTTCGACTGCTTCACCGCGCACAGTCGCCACGCTCGGGAGCTCGCTTGTTGCATCGTGGACTTGATATATTCGGGAGCTCGCCCGTCGACTGCCCTGCTCGGCTGACCGCGCCCGCCATCGCGCACTCTTCTTACTCGGGGGCTCGCCTGCCGCGGACCCGACATTACGGACCCGATATATTCGGATGCTCACCCGCAGCGGATCAGCTATGTCAACCGCGTCCTCTTCATCGGCCACGTCAGCTAGGCGCCGCGTGGACTATCTCTGGCCGCGGAATTATTTCGGCTGCGCCTGCCGCATGGACTATCTCTGGCCGCGGAATTATTTCGGCTGCGCCTGCCGCATGGACTATCTCTGGCCGCGGAATTATTGCGGCTGCGCCTGCCGCATGGACTATCTCTGGCCGCGGAATTATTTCGGCTGCGCCTGCCGCATGGACTATCTCTGGCCGCGGAATTATTTCGGCTGCGCCTGCCGCATGGACTATCTCTGGCCGTGGGATTATTTTGGCTGCACCCGCCGGCATGAATTATCTTGGATGGCGCAACTATTTCGACTGCGCCTGCAGAACTAAGTGTTCCTCTTTCTTTCGCCACACCCGATGATTGGGGAGGCGCCATTACATCGTTACCTCCAGTACTCTCGATTACTCGGTGGATTTATTTTCCCCGAATCAGTGGATTTATTTTCTCCATCATCTATGATTACTCGATGGACTTATCTTCTTCGGCTCTGGATATATCTCCTCCCGATGCACTCTCGGGTTGGTGGATTCATCATCTGGAATATTCAATGGATATCATCTTATTTAATATCGACCCGATGCGATCCCATCGGGAGCGCTGGAATTACTCGGGGGCTCCTGGAATATCTTCGAGCTATTGCGGTTACTCCCATCGGGAGCGCTGGTTCGTTGGAATTCAAGAAGATTTGAAGACTATTACTCCCATCGGGAGCGCCGGTTCGCTGGAACCTAAGAAGATATGAAGACTATTACTCCCATCGGGAGCGCCGGTTCGCTGGAACCTAAGAAGATATGAAGACTATGTTGACGTCAGAAACCCCCTGGCGGGCAGAGACGGGCAACACCGTAGAGCCGGGAACAACTAGGGCTGCGGCTGGCCCCAGTCCCTCAGAGCGACGGCCCGCAAAGCCTCCTGGTCGCACGCGCCGATGTTTATCACAAGGGCGTGCCACCTGACCTATACCTGGTCAGGAAGGTGTGGATGATGCCTCGCTTAGTTTCCTGCAGGGCACACACGTAAACGTTAAATACGAGCCTCGATCGGCTCTCAGGTTATCCTGTGAATCGGCTCAAAGAGCCGATCCACCCATGATTCAGACGAGGTGTCCGAATATATGGTGGTCCTGCTTGATCAAGGTAAAGCTAATGAGATCCACGACGATGTAGGGTTTTCACCGCATAATCGGATCGTCCTACTCTAGGTTGGGCCTCGCGGCCACGCACGGTGATCGTAAGCCGATCCTAAACAAGGCCTAAAAACCAACACGAGGTTGATCCCCGGAACATCCTGCTTAGGGCCAACGAACGACACCCTACGTGCCGCTGGATCCTCCACCCCTTTGTAAGGCCTAACTATTGCAGATATTAAACTAATCCTTGTAGAACAAGGAGCAACCGTAACGGATCAGATCTACTAAACTATGATCAAGCGGGGTGCCGCCCCTACACCTAAGATAGGTGTAAGGGCGGCTAGACATGCAAGGGTTGCACTACGAAAGCATGTAACATGAAGAACAATGCTAACCCTAACATGTCTAAGATAACTACGTTGCTCGCCATCAAAAACGCTTCAGCACGAGCAACGCATGAACAACGTGCTTGTGCTGCCTAGATCGCAAGATGCGATCTAGGCAGCATGATGCTTACCGGTAGAAACCCTCGAGACGAAGGAGTTGGCGATGCGCCGAGATTTGTTTGTGGTTGAACGTTGGTTGTTGTTTATTCCATAAACCCTAGGTACATATTTATAGTCCAGGGGACTTTCTAATGTGGGCGTGCACTAAACCGTGCACGGGTAAAACTCTAACTTCTAAACTAAGATGCGATCTAATATGTTACAGATACACGGGCAGTTTAGCCCAACTTGGTATACAAGGCCGATTCACGTATTCCTTCTATGTATATTCTTCAAATCCATCTTGGTCGCGGCCCACCTCTGACTCGGTCAAATTCTGGTGATAACACATGCCCCCTGGTTTTGGAAATGATATTTCCAAAATCATTACGCCTTTCTTTCGTCGGGTCATGTCGTGGCAGCAGAACTGCGCAGTATCCGTCATCATGATGTCCTTGCCCCTTCCACTTCTCCGCATGGCCGCAAAACTTTCCTGTTGGGCAACATCTCCTCGGAAACTGCTGTGGCATTGAATCCCTCTCATATCCCCTTTATTTAACCGTTCTAAACAGTTTTGCGTCTCCTTCGTCCTCCTCGCATTAGCACCAAAAACCCTCTGTGCCATGACGTCTTCTTCCTCCTCCTCCGAGCTTTCCTACGGGTCCTCCTCCTCCCGCGAGACGCCGCCGGAAATCCGTGCCCCAGAAGAATGGGACGAGGAGAGCCACGCCTCCTCGATTTGGTCCGAGGACGACAAGTCCTTGACCAGCGGGGACGAAGATCTTCGGTTCCTCGCCGACGGGGAACTGGAGTCAAACAGCGAGGACGACCAGTTCTCCTGGGACGGCTGCCCCACCTCTGAAGAAGAGGGAGAGGAAGACGACGACGACGACTCCCTCGAGGGCTACCCGCCGGCGAAACGCCTCCGCATGTGGTGGGACGACGACAGCAGCGACGACGAAGACGGGGATGAAGCCCCCGCGGAGGGCTACGGGAGTAGCGACGAGGAGCCCATCGGCAGCAGTGCCGATGAGAGTTCCGAGGATGATGAGGGCAGTGATGGCCCGTAGATTAGGATCTACTAGCATAGGCCTTGTAGTAGTAGATTGGTCAATAGACCCTTCTTTTGTTCTTCCTTCCTTGAGCAATCGGCTCTTCTTTGTAAGAAATCCTTTATTAATGAAGAAATTTCCCCAATTTGATTTGGTTGATTTCTTTTAAACCGATCCTCAATGAGCCGCTGATAAGACATCAGGCCTTCCTGAACTATCCTTCGTCCCTTTCGAATAATGACTTTAGGTTCCACCGGATTACCCTTGACAAAAGTCACGACTCAGGACTTAGCCGATGGCCATCTAATCGCTTCAACAGCATCTCCAGCCAGGCCTCGGGCCTCACCAGCGACAAAGGTGCAGCCATTGTCCTGGCCATAACGCGGAGCCAGCCGATTTTATCAGAATCGCTTCCCAGAGAGAGCCTTCAAAGTGATCTGCCCCCCGAGCTTCTTCAGTTCTTCCAACACCTTGCCGGCCAGATCGGCTCCTTTCCTTTGGCGGGTCTAATGCAATCTATCCCCGACCCGTTCAGGCTGCTCTTGGCATTGTTTTTGAGGAGAGGATCCGAGCCTTTGAACCCCTGATCGTAAAAGTTATTCCTATCGTGCTCCATCGACCCTCTGATCGCAAAAATTATTCCTCTTGAGTCGATGGCCATGCATCGGCTTTATATCCTTAAGTCGATGTCTGCTGCATCGGCTGTGCTCGAAAAATTTCGAATTTTCAGAATTTTTACGGCCGACTTGTGCATCGGCCCCCATGCTTCGATACCCATCGACACAGGATGAGCCGCTTCCATTGCATATCCTCGTGTTTTATCCACCTGGGTGCCCCCCGAGCCGATTCTGTCAAGAGAATTGATGGTATCGGCTCTGTCGGATGAACATGGCAGAATGGATGGTGAGGATAATTTTGGCCGATTGCTGGAATCGGCCTCCACATTGCTTGCTCGGTGAAGGTTTTGTAACGTCCCTTCATAAATTTTTGGGGCCGATCACAAGGATCAGCCTCGCCGTTTGCTTATTGGTTGCTCCAACTACATGGTTGGGCCGGTGGATAAAACCAGCCCAATCTCTGACTTCATCATGTTGCGCTTGCTGTCGTCCACCTTGAGTGCATCGTGTAAACGTGGAGCGCTAAGCTCGTCGGAAGGACGAGCACCATGTTTGTGCCAGCCGATGTTTCATCATCGGCTTTCCTTTGCTTGGGGCGCCACTCTTTCTTTGTGGACGACCCTCTTCATCCAGGGTTCGCTGAACCTTCGCAGCCAGATCAGGCCTTGCCTTTCTCAATGTATGCAAGTATAACCTCTCGGCTTCTTCCAGGCCGCGCAACCGTTGAACTCGTTCTGGGAACGGCTGAGTCCATCGGGCACCACCTTGGCTGGTGATACTGTCTTCTTCTTCCCCTCGTCTTCTCGAACTACTAGGGAATGCCCATCGCCGGCGACCTCAATGGCTTACCGCGTTTTTGCATTCGCCGGCGACCACCTCGCCGGTGGTAACCCCTTATCGTCGGCAAGCTGAACTCGCCATGGTAACTGGCCGTTACCCCCGGCGTTTCCCTACTCCCTTAGCTATTCGCCGGCGGTGTCAGTTTGTGCAAATTAAAAAAAAAAGCATGCCGAGCGGCGCATCTGCAGCGCCAGGCTGTGTACAAGTTACAGAAATGTCCAGACATAAAAATAGTACAACCAGGAACTACAAGTTTACATCAAGGACCCTGAAAATAAAAGCGAAAGCGATCAAGTCCCATCTCCTGGCTCCCGATCTGGATCCCGCGGCCGCATCCCACCATCCCGCGCTCGACGACGACGACGGCTGGCAGTAGCTCCGGTAGGTCGCAGCAGCCCATCACAGCCTTGTCTCAACTCTCGACACAGCACAACACAGAAGAGAAACGGCATGAGCCGGAGCGATGCATTCTTGCAAGAGAAGCAAGAAGATGATAGGAGGAAAGTCTGACCTAGGTCGTGGGGAAGCAAGAAAGTTGCCGAGCTCCTGTGGCTCCCCTTCCGCGGCTTGGCGCTCGATGCGGTAGGCGCCGACCCGGCGGAACCGCGACGGCCACCGTCACCTTCGTCCCCCTCCGAGCGCAGGTGGCTGATAGAGGCCGCCGTCGCCGGATCTAGAGGCCCAGCCGACGGACGGTGAAGACTGCGGTCGCCGGGACGGGGGAGGGGGCGTCGCGGCCCGCCTTGCTGAGCTTGGCCACAGCGGCCGCGGGCCGCGCTTGGACACGCCCGTCCTTAGCCTTGCTGCTCCGGACCCGCCGAGCTCGCGGCCAAGGGAGAGAGGTCGATGGCGGGAGGAAAAGAGATCGAAGGAGGCGGCGCAGGCGGGGTTGCGCGGGAGGAGGGGAGGCGGCGCTGGGAGTTGGGTGAGGGGAATCGGCCCTTGGCGCGGCGGAATCGGCCGGAACGGCGGCGAATCGGGACGGATTCGGGCGGGCGAAGGAGAGCGGGCGGGGAGGGAGCGTGTCCGTGTGGGGAAGGAGGAGGATGAGACGGGGGCTGACTCGGTTGGTCTCCTTTTCCCCTAGGTCATGGTCTCCTTTATCCCAGGCGAAAATGAATCATAGACGGCGGCGATAATTTTGGCCCAAATGGCCCACAGGACCTCACTTTACCCCCGGCCCATGCGAATTGATTTCGCCGGCGGTAATTAGATTACCCCTGGCATCTTCAAAACCAAACCGCCGGCGGTAACGTGAGGAGGACCTAAAATGCCTTACCGCCGGCCACTTCAAATCGTACTCGCCGGCGGTAAGGAGTGCGGCTATAAGACTTTTCCTAGTAGTGGAATCTTCGAGATCTTTCAACCGAGGGGACTCAGCTCGTTTGCTCTGTGGCGGGAGAGGTCCTAAGCGCTCAAACACGGACACGTTGGCTGCCTCCTTCTTCTTCCTGCACTCGGGCAATTGCCGATTGTTGGCAATCGGCTCATTCCCGAATCCCAGCAATGCTGAAGAAGGGACAATCCCAGTGCCTGTCCTCGTCGTCTTGCTCCCTTTCCTTTTCGTTGGCACTACGTTCATGCTCCTCCTCATCGCGATTATGCCGACGATGTCTTCTGGCTTCTCTAGCCAGACGATCTCTTTCATCATCATCGCTGGACCGTCGGCGTTGGTCGTACTGACTCACATACTTGTTGAGGAGGTGATCAGAGAGAGGTCGCTGATATCTTATGTTCTTCACTTCTCCCTCTGTTACGTAGCGCTTGCCGTCTTGGCGGAGCCGATCGCGTGGAGCGGCTTCCTCTGTTTCTTTGCTATGAGAGCAGCTGCCCTCATCTCCATCCTTGCCAGCGTGGTGTCCAAGATCTACCATGTTGATATTGCACAGGAAACCCGGCTGGCACCCTCCATGGCAAGCATACTCCACCATGTTCACGGCGGGAAAGGGGTGTGTGTCGACCTTCATGGCGTACTGGTTAAAAATCAACCGTCCATTTTCTATCGCCATTTGGATCTGCTGCCGCCACACCCTGCAGTCGTTGGTGGTGTGGGAGAACGTGTTATGCCATTTGCAGTATGGCCTTCCGTTCAGCTCTTGCACCGTGGGGAACTTGTGGCCTTCGGGTACCTTTATATGCTTCTCCGTGAGTAAGAGATCAAAAATCTGCTCAGTCTTGGTCACGTCGAAGTCGAACCCTTTTGGAGGGCCTTGTGGCTTCACCCATTTGCAGGTCACGGGGCCCGTCGCTCGAGTCCATTCAGCCACTGCTACCTCCTGATCTCCCATGGCACCTTCATCTTCGTCTGCCTCAACCACAGTCACCACCGCTTGAATTTGTCCTGGTAAACATCTGGGTGGCGCTGTTCGTATGCTGACAGCTTCTGCACCATGTGCGCTAACGAAGGGTAGTCTGCTTGGGAGGCCACGTCCTTGATTGATGATGAGAGACCCACCACCGCCAACTCGACTGCTTCTTTTTCACTTATACGAGCCGAAAAGCATCGGTTCCTAATGGTCCTGAAGCGCTGGACGTATTCTGCCACTGTCTCCCCGCGCTTCTGTCGTACTTGCGCTAGATCGGCAAAACCAACATCGGAAGCCTCTGAGTGATACTGTTCATGGAACTGTTCTTCCAACTGCTTCCAAGTTTGGATGGAGTTTGGTGGTAGCGACGTGTACCACCCAAAAGCCGATCATGTGAGGGACTGTGAGAAGTACCTCACGCGCAACTCATCTGACGCTGAGATCGTGCCCAGCTGTGCCAAATATCGGCTCACATGCTCGATGGAGCTGGACCCATCTGATCCACTAAACTTTGTGAAGTCCGGGAGCCGATATTTGGGTGGCAGCGGGATCAGTTCGTAGCTGTTGGGGTACGGCTTGGTGTAGCCGAACGCCTTCCTTTTCGGCATCATACCGAACTGATCTTTCAGAATTGCACAAATCTGATCCGCTGTGATGGCTGAAGGTGTCGAACCCTGAAGATTCGCCGGGGTGGCATACTTAACCAGCCATGCTTGTTTTTCCGGTTCTAAGCCAACTGCAGGAGCTGGGCTTTGGAGGTTTGTCGGGGTGGCGTACTTAGCCAGCCACGACTGCTTCTCAGGATCGGCTCCTGACGTTCCTCCTGCCGTTCCAGAGGCCGCTGATATTGCAGCCTGGTTCGAGAGTGCCCAGGCGTTGCAGTCCGGTACGTATGCGCACGTGTATCCGTGCGGGATCTCCTTGGGTGCCTCAGGTAGGAATTGGTAGTCACTAGGATCACCACCAATCTTGTAGACGACGTATGCCGATGAGTTCGGCAGTTCCGGTGCTGCCCATGCGAACGGCTGGGGCTGGAGCGGCATCTCTCCTTTGAAAGTCCCCAGAGCCGGTCCCGACGGGGAGTACCGGTGACTCATGATTTCCTTGACGACGCGCAGAGCGACACGCTCAAAGGTGTTCACCAGGCTCAGAGTGGCGGTGCAGCGAATGAGCCACCATGTAGTTGATCTCCTGCCGCAGCGACCTGGTGCGTTCTTCTGACGGGGCGGACAGGTCCACTCCATCGAGCGCGCCTTCAGGTGTGAAACCCTTCCACCTGACGCCATGGGAGCGGGTTCGGTGGAAGGAGCCGATGAGTTCGGCTTCGAGGGTTGCCTTGATCTCGTCATGTTTCTTCTTGAGCTCATCAGGCAGATCCTCGTACGTGACCGGAGTGTCTTCCGCCATCTCGGATGTAGATGGCGATATCGTGGATGTCGTCGACGGTCCCACCGGGCGTGCCAGAATGTGTTGACGTCAGAAACCCCCTGGCGGGCAGAGACGGGCAACTCCGTAGAGCCGGGAACAACTAGGGCTGCGGCTGGCCCCGTCCCTCGAGCGACGGCCCGCAAAGCCTCCGGTCGCACGCGCCGATGTTTATCACAAGGGCGTGCCACCTGACCTATACCTGGTCAGGAAGGTGTGGATGATGCCTCGCTTAGTTTCCTGCAGGGCACACACGTAAACGTTAAATACGAGCCTCGATCGGCTCAGGTTATCCCGTGAATCGGCTCAAAGAGCCGATCCACCCATGATTCGACGAGGTGTCCGAATATATGGTGGTCCTGCTTGATCAAGGTAAAGCTAATGAGATCCACGACGATGTAGGGTTTTCACCGCATAATCGGATCGTCCTACTCTAGGTTGGGCCTCGCGGCCACGCACGGTGATCGTAAGCCGATCCTAAACAAGGCCTAAAAACCAACACGAGGTTGATCCCCGGAACATCCTGCTTAGGGCCAACGAACGACACCCTACGTGCCGCTGGATCCTCCACCCCTTTGTAAGGCCTAACTATTGCAGATATTAAACTAATCCTTGTAGAACAAGGAGCAACCGTAACGGATCAGATCTACTAAACTATGATCAAGCGGGGTGCCGCCCCTACACCTAAGATAGGTGTAAGGGCGGCTAGACATGCAAGGGTTGCACTACGAAAGCATGTAACATGAAGAACAATGCTAACCCTAACATGTCTAAGATAACTACGTTGCTTGCCATCAAAAACGCTTCAGAGCAACGCATGAACAACGTGGCCGCCTAGATCGCAAGATGCGATCTAGGCAGCATGATGCTTACCGGTAGAAACCCTCGAGACGAAGGAGTTGGCGATGCGCCGAGATTTGTTTGTGGTTGAACGTTGGTTGTTGTTTATTCCATAAACCCTAGGTACATATTTATAGTCCAGGGACTTTCTAATGTGGCGTGCACTAAACCACGGGTAAAACTCTAACTTCTAAACTAAGATGCGATCTAATATGTTACAGATACACGGGCAGTTTAGCCCAACTTGGTATACAAGGCCGATTCACGTATTCCTTCTATGTATATTCTTCAAATCCATCTTGGTCGCGGCCCACCTCTGACTCGGTCAAATTCAAGAAGATATGAAGACTATTACTCCCATCGGGAGCGCCGGTTCGCTGGAACCCAAGAAGATATGAAGACTCAAGTTTTGAAGAATTGCAGTAATTCGGGACACCCGAACTACATCGTCAGGAACCTTGTTCGTATATTTCAACGAACATCGGTGCGATGGAAAATACGCCCAGAGATTGCACTCTAAAAAAGCCTCTGAAACTACGAGTGCTATGATGCAAAATCAACGGGGACCTTGCTCTTTTCCTTTGCTATAGATGCCTCAAAGAGTGCCGCAAATAGCAAGGATCATGAAGCAACGAAGACCTTGCTCTTTTCCTTTGCTATAGATGCCTCAAAGAGTGCCGCAAATAGCAAGGATCATGAAGCAACGAAGACCTTGCTCTTTTCCTTTGCTATAGATGCCTCAAAGAGTGCCGCAAATAGCAAGGATCATGAAGCAACGAAGACCTTGCTCTTTTCCTTTGCTATAGATGCCTCAAAGAGTGCCGCAAATAGCAAGGATCATGAAGCAACGAAGACCTTGCTCTTTTCCTTTGCTATAGATGCCTCAAAGAGTGCCGCAAGTAGCAAGGATCATGAAGCAACGGGGACCTTGCTCTTTTCCTTTGCTATAGATGCCTCAAAGAGTGCCGCAGATAGCAAGGATCATGAAACACGTACGAAAACGACCCACGGTCAAGACATGCATCGGTTGAAAGCAAAGTTGCACATACAACGGGTTTAGCAAGACCTGCAACACGAGCTGATCACTCAAACAATTTGCTGACCAACGAATACACATACGCTTAAACGGGCAATTAAGATTTGCTCCTTCAAAATTTGCCAACGGCATTGACATGGTAAAAGTGCATATACATGTACCTACCAAAAAACTTACAAACAATGGCATCAACGATGCTCAAGGTGCGTTTTGCCCCTTGAAATAAACAACAATGTGTCAACGGCACCTGAAGAAAACTGTAAACATCGGGTTGCTCGACTTGAGTCTACTCACGGTTGCAAGCATCAGTGCCCAGACTCGGGGGCTACTTCCATCGGGAGCGCTGGACGCGCACCCGATAAAATCATCGGCTCCTCAGGGCCATCATCCGAATCATCGGCTCCTCCTCATCATCTAAATCATCGGCTCCTCAGGGCCATCATCTAAATCATCGGCTCCTCTGGGCCATCATCCGAATCATCGGCTCCTCTGGGCCATCATCTCAATCATCGTCTCCTCAGGGCCATCATCTCAATCATCGGCTCCTCTGGGATATCATCTGAATCATCAACTCCTCTATCTATGGCATCATCAGAGTCATCGGCATCAAGTTCTCGGAACTTGAAAAAGTCTACGGTGTTTGACTTAGCATTTTTTACACCCTATACATAACTATTTCATATTTATCTACAGGCTCGGGGGCTACTCCCATCGGGAGCGCTAGTCGCGCACCCGATAAAAAATATGGCAACCTCGCCAACAAAGAAGAATAAAGTTGAAGACGTCGGCATCAACAATCAAGATCTTCGAGTAGTACAACTTGAGTCTATGCGTGGCTGCAAGCACCCGCCCATAGACTCGGGGGCTACTCCCATCGGGAGCGCTTCGCGCACCCGACAGAAAGCAACTTCGACTCTACATCAAGCACAAGATTCAACAGATGATCAAGACATTCGGCGAAGACAACTTTAGTCTCTGCCCGAAGCTTCACTTCGGCCAGACACTCGGGGGCTACTGACGTGGGCATAACCCTTCGGGTACTCGACATTGCCATACCCGGTGCAAACTATGAAGCTGGACCAGCACAAGGACTCGACAAGCTGGACCTGCACGCACCTCAACTTGGACTACAAGGAAAGAAGACTCCAATACGGATCCTACTAGGACTCTTGTAAACCCTAACTTGGCTGATATATAAAGCCAGGCAGGGGCACCCCTTAGGGACACACACAATCAGAAACATAATCATAGAGGCGACACGCCTAGACACCGCAACCCGCGGATTAGAACTAGACTAGATCCAACAACTCCGCCTATGGCGGCCCCCTGTACACATATATTCATATAGTGGATTGCTAGCAGGACGTAGCGATCCTCCACCGCGGGGACATGAACCTGGGTACGTCGTGTACCGCCTCGCTCCCGGAACCTCCGTCGTCGCCTTTCTCTAAAACCCAAGCCCCTCATGGTGGGCATTGCCGAGGAACCGCCTCGTTGAAGACGCAAGGCGTCCCAATCCTCCAACTATTGGGGCACTAACGATATTCGCATATCCATGAAGTGATTGTCCTTAGTATGCACCGTTGCTAAGACTCGTTGTTTCGAAGCATCACGTGATGATCGGGTGTTATAGATTCTACGTGTGCTTACAACGGGTGCAAGCCAGATTTGCACATGTGAATACTAAGGTTAAACTTTACGAGCCTAGCATGTACAGACATGGTCTCGGAAAAGTCGTCATGATATGATGGATAAAATTATGAGTGAAATTGTTCATCATATTACAAAGTTACTAATAGTGAAATCTGAAACACTTGTCATATGATGATCAACTTCAAAGTAAGAACCTCAAGGTTATTGGTATTTGACCAACAAACCTAGAAGTTATTGAAGATGAAGTATTTTCTGAATAATGAGGAAAGCTAAAAGAGAAACTACAAAAGATATTTTGGCAGAAAGAAAAGAAAAGACTAGAAAGTCTAGCTCAGGTGTATATAAATGATATACATATTATGGTTGTATTCCTAGTTAGGTCACACAATGAAATTCTTGGGTATTAGTACCATATTGGTTGGTATGAAGTGTCATACAAAACAACGCAATACAAGAATACAATGGCCTAAGTGACTGACAAGGAATATGATAGGAATGCACGTCTGGAACAAAAATAAAGTGTTATTATGTTCGTCGTTGGCATTCTATCTAGCCCTTAGAATTTAAAATAAAGAACTTAATAATTTTTATTTTGCTCTGGTCAAATTAAAACAATGAGTTGTTCATATTATGACATTAATCCATGTACGATGGATAAGTTATTATAAATCTTAATGGTGAAACACACATACATAACACTGACGCTAAAATGCCATAAGGCAAATGATTTGAATTCCACTTATGTGTGGAACCGCCATTTAGGTCATTTTAGAGAAGAACGCATGAAGGAACTCCATGCAAATGGATTTTTGGAGTCATTTGATTTTTGAATCGTTTGGCGCTTGCAAATCTTTTCTAAAAGAGAATGACTAAAATACCGTTCATAGGCCAAGAGTTGAACGGGCAACTAACTTAGTGGAAAAATACATAATGATGTATGTGGTTCACTAGACATAGTTGTGTGCGGGAGATTCTTCTACTTCATGAAAACTTCCAACAATGAATTGAGTATATATGTGTGGATATATTCAATAAGGAAGAAGTTTGAAACATTTGAATGGATTCAAATAAATTTCAGCATGAAGTGGAAATCATCGTAATAGAAAAATCAAATATCTATGATTGGATCATGGTGGAAATATTTGAATTACGAGTTTTAGCGAACATCTAAGAGAGTTATGAAATTGTTCTACAACTCACGTTTCTTGGAGTATCATAGTGATGATGGAGTATCCAAGAGATGTATCCAAACCTTGTTGGATCAATGATGAGATAAAATATTGATGCCATTATATTTTTGTGGATTATGCTTTAGTGACTACCGCTTTTACACTGAATAGAGCATCATCATGATCCGTTGAAATGACACCATACGAGTTATGGCATGGGTATAAACCCTAATAGTTCTTTCTTTAAATTTTGGTCTAAAAGTTTACAACCAAAATCGGATGAATGTCTTTGTTGGTTATCCCAAAGAATTGATTGGGAATTCTTTCCACTATGAAGTAAAAGACAAAAGTGTTTGTTAATGTTACTTGCTTATTTTCAAGAAATTGTTTTCTAGCGAAGTATTTGAGTGGGAGGACAATAGAACTTGATAAGGTTTATGAACCTGAGCATAATGATCAGAGTAGCGCAACATCGGAATTGGTTCCGGAAGCGGCCACGACGATCATGGCTCCCATGACTACAAAGTGTTTTAGCCATGGAGATCGAAGTACATATTGAACCTTGTAGGTATGGTTTACTTTGTGATCAAATAAATGATTTGTGGACAAAGGATTGATTTTGAACAATAATAAACCAACTACAAACAAAGAAGTTATGATGGGCCCTAACTCCGTTAAAATGGCTATACGCCATGAAATCCAAGATAGATGAATACTTTTTGAAAGTAATTGGATCTATAAAATTGATGGACTTGGATGGAATATCCTTAAATAAGCTTGACTTGTCGAAAAGTAGTTTACGACAAAGTTCAAAGAGTTGACTACGATAAGATTAGATCTTCCGTAGCAATGCTTATAGTCTATATGGATTATCCTAGTAATCGCTACATTATGAGATATGATAGTAGGATGGCAAAATACATTACTTAACAGAAGTGTATTAAAGGTGTATACAAGATACAAACCAAGAGTTTTGCTAGTCCGTGGAATACTAGATAGGTATACGAACTTCAATTGGATGAAGTGAGTATCGCGGAGTTGGAATCTTCACCGGATGAAATAGTCAAAGAGTTTTTGATTTCATCAGAAACAATGAAGATGCTTGCATTTGCAAGAAATTAAGTGGGAGCGCTGAGACATATTTATAATACTTTATGTAAATGACATATAGTTGGTTATAAATGATGTAATTATATACTTGATTATAAAAGGTTTCATTGAGAATTAACTTCAATGAAAGGATATGGACTGAAACATATTTAGTGTCAAGATCTATGAAGATAGATTGAAACACATAATAAGTTTAAGTCAAAGTACATAGAATGGATATTGAAGTAATTCAATATAGAAATATTAAGAAAATGTTCTTGTCATGTGAAGGTTTAACAAGACTTGAGTGTATCTGACACTCAATGAGTAAAAACACATGAGTGATTATAGATCACGAATAATATGTACACAATCAGATGTCCTGTGCTCTAAAAGTGTTATGAGCATGTACCAGAATGATTCATGTGATGATCATTGAAAAACAGTAAGAATATTCTTGAGTACTTAAGAAGAACCAAGGATATATATATAGTTTTGTATGGAGAAATGACAAACAAATCGCTGTAAGTTGTTGCACCGATATTAGTTTGGTCACATATAAAAATGAATTTCAAATCTCAATTAGGCTAAGTGTTGATTAAAAGGTAGCACAATGAGCTAGAAGTTGTCTATGCTAGATTTAGAAGAGTTCTAAATATTGTGACGGATTCTACAAATGAAGGCAGAGTATGTCATTGTTTTGACAATGACTGAGGATGTTAAGTCAAGAGGTTCTTTGAGAACTTGGTGTAGTTCCGATAGTGTCAGAACTTTGAAGCTATATTGTGTATGACAATATTAGTGACATATTTTCAGACCGCGGAATTAAGGTTCCACCAGAAGACCAAACATATTTAATGCCGACTCATTTTGAAAATGAGTGATGCGTTGAGACGCAAATGAATTGCAAAATACATACGTTTCTGAGCATGTCAGATCCGTTGACTAAAACTTCTCCCGTGAGCAAAACATGATAAAGCACCGGAAGGCCAAGGTGTTATATCTTTACATATGTAAACTAGATTATTGACTCTAGTGCAAGTGGGAGACTGTTGGAGATATGCCCAAGAGGCAATAATAAAATGGTTATTATATATCTTTATGTTTATGATAATGTTTGCATACCATGCTATAATTGTATTAACCGAAACATTGATACATGTGTGTTATGTAAACAACAAGGAGTCCCTAGTAAGCCTCTTGTATAACTAGCTTGTTGATTAATAGATGATCATGGTTTCGTGATCATGAACATTGGATGTTATTAATAACAAGGTTATGTCATTCTTTGAATGATGTAATGCACACACCCAATTAAGCGTAGCATAAGATCACGTCATTAAGTTATTTGCTATAAGATTTCGATACATAGTTACCTAGTCCTTTCGACCATGAGATCATGTAAATCACTTATACCGGAAAGGTACTTTGATTACATCCAACGCTGCGTAAATGGGTGGTTATAAAGGTGGGATTAAGTATCCGGAAAGTATGAGTTGAGGCATATGGATCAACAGTGGGATTTGTCCATCCCGATGACGGATAGATATACTCTGGGCCCTCTCGGTGGAATGTCGTCTAATAGCTTGCAAGCATATGAATGGTTCATAAGAGACCACATACCACGGTACGAGTAAAGAGTACTTGTCATGAGACGAGGTTGAACGAGGTATAGAGATACCGATGATCAAACCTCGGACAAGTAAAATATCGCGTGACAAAGGGAATCGGTATCGTATGTAAATGGTTCAGTCGATCACTAAAGTCATCGTTGAATATGTGGGAGCCATTATGGATCTCCAGATCCCGCTATTGGTTATTGGTCGAAGAGAAGTCTCAACCATGTCTACATAGTTCGCGAACCGTAGGGTGACACACTTAAGGTTTGATGTCGTTTAAGTAGATATGGAATATGGAATGGAGTTCGAAGTTTTTGTTCGGAGTCTCGGATGGGATCCAGGACATCACGAGGAGTTCCGGAATGGTCCGGAGAATAAGATTCATATATAGGAAGTCACTTTCCAAGTTTGGAAATGATCCGGTGAATTTATGGAAGGTGGTTTCTAGAATTATCCGGAATAAATCACTATGGAAGGAGGAGTCCCGGAGGGACTCCACAAACCCTAACCAGCCAACCAAGTGGGAGGGTGGAGTCCATGGTGGACTCCACCTCCTTGGCCGGCCAAGTAAAGGGGGAAGGGGAGAGTCCCTGTCCCTCTAGGTTTCGTCCATAAGGCAGTTTTTCTGTTGGGGTCTTATTCGAAGACTTTGGGCAAACCCTTGGGGTTCCACCTATATAATGAGGAGGAGAGGGAGGGGGCTGCCCATGGCTTGGCCGCACCACCCCTGCCCCCTTGAGGCCGGCGCCCATAGCCCCCTCTCCCAAACCCTAGCCGCCCCTCCTCCACCACCTCTCCCGCATACGCTTAGCGAAGCTCCGCCGAGATCTCCATCGACACCGCCACCACGCTGTCGTGCTGCCGGGATTCCAAGGAGGATCTACTACTTCCACTGTCCGCTGGAACGGGAGAAGGACGTCGTTTTCATTAACACCGAACGTGTGACCGAGTACGGAGGTGCTGCCCGATTGTGGCACCGTCAAGATCTTCTACGCGCTTTTGAAAGCGGCAAGTGATAGTCTACCGCAGCAACGAGAGCCTCTTCTTGTAGGCTTTGGAAATCTTCAAGGGTTAGTCTCGTTCATCCCCTCGTTGCTCCCGTCTTCTAGATTGCATCTTGGCTTGGATTGCGTTCTCGCGGTAAGAATTTTTTGTTTTCTATGCTACGAATCCCATCAATCGCGCGCTCCTGACCGCCCTCCAGAGCGCCCCCTCCGCTGGGGCGTATGGTGGCGGTGGCGACTGGTTCATGGACACCGGCGCTTCCGCGCATATGGCTGCGCACCCCGGTAACCTCTCATTTTCTACACCCGCTTCCACTTCCTCTCGCATCATCGTTGGCAACGGTCATGCTCTTCCTATTACTCACACTGGTTCTGTCTCTTTTCCTTCCACTTCCACTCCTCTCTCTCTCCATAACGTTCTTGTTTCTCCTGACTTGATTAAAAATCTTGTTTCCGTTAAGTCTTTCTGTCGTGATAACCCTGTGACTGTGGAATTTGACGCTTTTGGTTTCTCTGTCAAGGATGGTCGTACCCGGATGCTCCTCCACCGATGTGACAGCCCCGGCGATCTCTACCCCGTTGGCGCGGCCTCCACCACCACCGGCCGCCCACTCGCCCTCTCCGCCGGTGTCGACCTTTGGCACGCCCGTCTTGGCCATCCTAGCTCCGCCACTCTGCGTCAAATAATGCAAGGCTTCTCCTTTACTTGTAATAAAACGGATGCCCACTCTTGTGAAGCATGTCGTCTAGGCAAACATGTTCGCCTTCCGTTTAGTTCCTCCTCCACAGTCGCGTCTTTTCCGTTTCAACTTATTCATAGTGATGTTTGGACCTCGCCGGTTCCGAGTAATTCTGGTTATAATTATTATCTTGTGATTCTTGATGATTACTCGCATTTTGTATGGACTTTTCCCCTTCGCCGTAAATCAGATGTTGCCGCCACCCTCACCGCCTTCTTCGCCTTCGTCTCCACTCAGTTCGGTCGCCCCATCCACGCCTTACAAACCGACAACGGCAAGGAGTTCGACAACATCACCATTCGCTCACTTCTCGCCACCCACGGCGCCGTCTTCCGCCTCACGTGTCCATACACTTCTTCACAGAATGGCCGTGCCGAACGGATGCTTCGTACCCTCAACGACTGCGTCCGCACCCTTCTGTTCCACGCCTCCATGCCCCCACGATTCTGGCCGGATGCCCTCGCCACGGCGACTCTCCTCGTCAACATCCGCCCGTGTCGTGTGCGTTGGTCCTACACGCCGCATCACCTCCTCTACGGTGCGCCGCCCGCCTATGATGACCTTCGCATCTTCGGCTGCCGGTGTTATCCTAACACTGCTGCCACCGCCGCGCATAAGCTTGCGCCGCGCTCTCTCCCTTGTGTGTTTCTCGGCTACCCCGCCAACACCAAGGGCTACCGCTGTTACGACCCGGTCTCCCATCGTGTCCTCACTTCCCGGCACGTGTACTTTGACGAGTTGGTTTTTTCGTTTCAGCAGGGACTCTTGGCGCCACCTCCGACGACGCCCCCGGTGCCTGCTGGCCCTATTGCGGCCGCGCGCCGATGACTGACCGCGGCGGCCCCCTCTACGCCGGCCCCGCCTGGTCCCTCGGTGTCTCCATCGCTCGCGGCGCCCCCGGCGCCCGAGGCGTCCCCGGCGCCCTCATCGCCCGCGATGCCCGAGGCGCCTCCGGCGCCCCCGTTGCCCGCGGCGTCTCCCTCGGCCGCCTCCTCATCGGCCGCCACGTCGCCCGCCTCGCCGCCCGTCGCTGCGGTCCCTGGGCCCATGCTCACCCGTGCACATGCGGGCGTGCGGTGGCCGTCTACACGCTACCCCGCCGAACAATACGTCTGCGCGGCGCTTCGGTCCGCCGCGTCTGCCTTCTGGGCCAGCGGCAACAGCGTCCTGCCGCACGACGGCGGCGCTCCTCCCAGCCGCCGACCCGGCCCAGCGCCCGGTGACAAGGTATTAACTTGTCAATGCCTACAAGTAGTAGACTAGGGTTTCGTTGGATGTAGAGGGCAAGTAGATCTCGAAGGTTTCAGCCGAAAAGTGCTCGACGATGTAAAAACTAGGGTTTGTGAGACAATGAATCGATGCTTTCTTTGTCCCTCGACTCCCCCTTATATAGGAGGTGGAGCCGAGGGATTCGTATTGTACAAGTTACAAAGTCCGGGAGAGTTTCTAACTCATCCCGCAAGATTACAAATATCATCTCCTAATACAACTCTAGCTTTCCTTAGTATCAACTTGGGCTTCCGATTCTTCTTATTCTTCGAGTCGTGGGCCTTCAGTAAACCCCGGGTACCATCTTCGGCAGGCCCATTAGGGATGCCTATGTCAGTAGCCCCGAGATTTTGCTTGAATCGTAGAGTCAGGGAAAATCTCCACTGTTTATATTTACTCGACAACTTTAAACTTCTCTATATTTCTTCATATGAATTTCTATATTGTACAGGGATAATGGTAATTGGGGCTAGTTCATCTGACGGATCAGGTACTAGTTAACTGCTCTAGTGGCAATCCGCAAAAACCTACTTCAAGATCACGTCCCCGGACATGATCTCGGGATACTGGTGTAAACTTCGACAGGTGCCGCTTAAGGTCTTACCATTCTGTCGAGTCCCCATATTTATCGGGTACCTAATGCGTCCGTTAGGATTTTTCTTCGTATCTGTTGATACGGATAAAAGTAGCAAACCGACGTCAGAGACGGCGCCACGCCACTCAGAACGGATCTGGGGTCTTACCTTCGCAAAGTTTTGCGGCATTCAGAAATTATTCGCAACTTTGGCGTTCTGAGAATATATTGTCGAGTGCTTATTCGGCTGTTGGAATGGCACATTTTATTGAGTCAACGGATGACTTATATTGCTCTCCCGATGGGAGTATATGTAGAGTTACTTATAACTCGAAATATACTCTCTTGTTCTTCTATCTTTCCTTTTTTTTATAATTTCATCGGGCACGCGAACAGCGTTCCCGATGGGAGTAGCCCCCGAGGCTACAGCCAAGGACTTGTGCTTGGGTGTAGGCTCCACGCCTTATGCCGCTATATTTTCTTGCTCTCCGAAATTTCCAAATCTCGGGTGCGCGAACAGCGCTCCCGATGGGAGTAGCCCCCGAGGCTATGAACAAATATTTGTATTTGATCATAGGCTCACACCATTTCTATTTTGTCTTTCTCGAATTTTTCATTTTTCCAAAGTAGCCCCCAAGCATTTGGGCAAAAACTTGTATTTGATCAAAGGCTCTCGAAATAATCAACAAGCCTCTGCTGTCGTCATTCTTACAAACCTTCGTAGCCAAAAAAATTCTCTTTGTCAAGGTGACATCATTGCTTACGATAGCCACGATCACTGTATCGGGAAAACACGAGAACTTCTCTCCCTCTGTCTCGTGGACCCAAATTTTTACCACGTTGAAACGTCGTGCGAGTGGGGGACACATGTCCTCCGCTTTTCCTGGCGCACGTACTGTAACTTCCTCAGGGTGAAATTACTTTTTACCCCTGTCCACGTGTACATCTCCACCACACTTTTTCCATCTAACGGTGCGATTCGCCGCACCTCTATTTAAGGTCTTCATCTTCTTCCTCCAGCACTTTCGCTCGCGCCGCTCCTCTGCTCTCCTCTGCAAAAATCCTCTTGCTCCCATAACTTCAAGCTCTACATTGTATTCCCGCGCCATTGTTGATGCCACCGCGCGACTGACCAGCACAGCACTCCGAATCCAAGATGGCTTCCGTAGATCTTGGGAACGCTGAGTGGGAGAGATCCAAAATCTCGACCCAAGACATCAACCTCCGAAGAAGCTGGGAATCAGCCAAGAAACCAAAGGCGTGTGCTTCCCAGTGAAGAGAGCTACCCAACCCCTCCAATGGAGTATCGGGTTAGTTTCGTCGATCATCTCATCCGCGGCCTTTCTGCCCCCATTCACCCTTTTCTTCGGGGGTTGCTTTTTGTTTATGGACTGCAACTTCATCACCTCACACCCAACTCTATCCTCCATATTTCCATTTTCATCACTCTTTGTGAATCCTTCCTCGGCGTCCAGCCTAACTGGGCGTTGTGGAAGCGTATCTTTTTCTGCCGCCGTAATGGCTCTCCCAATGTCGCCTATAACATAGGCGGCGTTGTTATCTGCGTTCGCCCTGATGTCGATTACTTCGATGTCAAATTCCCTGACTCAGTTCAAGGGTGGCGCAAAAAATGGCTATACATCCATGAGGAGAATCATGGATGTTTTGAAGACAACATTCCTCCTTTTGATGGTGCCGAGAAAATCTACCGCCGCCGTTCCTGGGATGCAGAAGCTACCGAGGAAGAAAAAACGACGACAGAAGCATTGATGACCCGCATCCGCAAGCTGCAAAACACCCGCGGCCAAGAACTGTCGGGTATCCAGATCACAGCTTATTTTCTTAGAATCAGAGTGCAGCCTCTGCAGGCTCGCAAAAATCCCCTCTGGAAGTACGCTGGCGACAATGATGTGGATCGCCTGTCGGTGGATTTATCGGTCAAGGACTTAGAAAAACTTATCCGAAAAATTTCCTCCCTCAGCAAAAAGGATCCAGTCCCATCTTCTTGTCGAGTAAAACCATACAGCTCCGCCAATGCGCTCCCCAAGGTAACTTTTTGTCGACTCTCTATTTTTGTTTGACATCTTTTGCATAACTCCTTTATTGACATCCCTCTTTTCTTTGTACAGAACCATCCAGATATTGTCTCTCTTCCTCCCCTTCCTGAAGGTGGGGAAGTCGAAGAACGAGCCATTATCGATGATGACAATCAAGATGCTCCTATCCCTGATAGTGAACCCAGTTCTCGAAAATCTGCGGGATCTTCTCAAAAGGAAGCTGAATCCGAGGGTACACCTCACACCTCTCCTCCTCCCGCTGTTTCCCAAAGAATAAAAGGAAGAGGACTGATGTCGAAGATTCCGCACTTCCAAAGCCGAAGAAGTTGCTCCTTCACATCGGAAGGCAGCTTTCGATCCATACGTGGAAGCCCTCGTCAGTTCGTAAGTCATCTTTTGTTTCTTATTGTTTTTCTACTTGAAGATTTTTGTCTATCTTGCTTCTTATATTGTCGCCATTTAATCGTAGTGGTGACGAGGAAGAAATGGCAGCTGTTGATGTGACTGCTCGAACGAGTACGTCGCATACTCTAGTTGTTTCTGAGGCGCCAGTTGAAGGAGAAGAATCTTCGCCTCCTCAACAAAACATCGACGCGCCTACTCCTCCTGCAAGTCCTCTTGTCCCTTCGCCAAAAGGGCGAGAGTTGAATCAATACACAACCTACCCTACAATTGGGTAGCTCCTCGACTCCTCTTCTGGATGATGTAAGTCCTTGAATGCTTTCTGATGCTGTCGATGTTTCCACTGTTTACTTCTTTTTATTTTGTGCTATCGCACTTTTATCCCCTACCGACACTTTTTCCTCTATCTTTCTTTTAACAGCCTTTGATTAAGGAATTCATCCGCTTCGGTGCCCAATTTGTTGGGTACCGCGACTATGCTAGCAAAGCTGAAGGTAATGTCTTGCTGCTTCTCTTTACCCTTGCCTTCTCACTCCTTTCTTGTCGTGATTTTAACTAGATTTAACTTTCTTGGCAGAAAAACTGGCGGAGGCCAACGAGCGTGCCAACACACTTGCTCAAAAGTTAGAGCAAAGTGAGGAGGCTCGTAAGAAGGCCGAATCAGATGCTAGTAAAGCTAGGTCAGAAGCTGACAAGGCCAAGGCCGACGCTGCTGGTGTCGAAGAACTTAATAAAAAGCTTCACGATGTCAAGACTTCGCTGAGCGAGCATATAGCCGCACAATCTGCTCGCGAGGATGCGATTATTAAACGCCTGAGGTCGCAAAACCGTCGCTTTGTCAGTAAGTATCTGAACCATTTTGTATTCTTTGGACTTGCTTTTCTTTACTCGTTTGTTGATCAATAAATTTTTGTCTTGATAGGCAAAACCTCTCAGGAATTTGAACTCGAAGATCCCGACAATGATCCTCTTCTTGACGCACTTTCGTTCCTTCAGTTTCACGGAACAGAAGCACGCGAAGGCATTGATCAAGCCAAAGAAGGACTGTCGCGGCTCTTCCCCTACTTCTTCCCGAAGAAAGAGGAAACCGCGACTTTTCTTGCTCTTGCCAAGTGCTTTAATCTGCCAGAAGATCTTGGACTGAAGGTGCGCCAAGAAAATATGAAGGTCGTTGTAAAGCACTGTCGCCCGGTTGCTGACAGCCAGCAAGACATCGACTGGACCAAAGTTGGCGACACCCAGGAGATGGAGACCGCGAAGTGGCGATCACTGATCAGGGCTGCAAAGCCCAACACCAAGAAGATCCTCGCTTATCTTGGATTCGCGCCTACTCCTGCCCCTAGATCGTCAAAGCCGGAGGTCTAGTAGAATGCCTTATCTTTTTCTGTTTCTCATTTTCCTGTTCTTCCGGTTGTCGCCACAGTAGCTTTGGTGACAACTTGTCGTGGTAATTCTTTTGAAGACTCCTTCTGTAATATCTATGTAAATGTCCCGAATATGAAATGAAATTCTATTTTGCGTGATCATTGATACTGAAATTTTCTTTTCCAGTTGATATTTGATAACTACTCCACGAGTCCTCATCCTGCCGACACTTTTCCTGCTTCCTCCTTCTCGAAGAAAACACTTGTCGATGATGACCTTGTCGAAGGTTCTTCAAGTAAACATTTGTCGCAAGATTTGCAAGAACTTCGCCAACAACTTCAGTCCATGAAGAAACAGACTCTTGCGATGATGGAGCAATCTCGAAAATCCTCCGAAAGAGAGAAAATTGCACTTCAACAGGCTCGAGATGCCATAGCTGCCAGAGAGGCCGCTTTAGCTGAAGCTGAAAGCTACTTCTCGAGAAAACTCCCTACTTGAATTAATGATTGAGGCAAGTGATGACCCACAAGTATAGGGGATCGCAACAGTCTTCGAGGGAAGTATTACCCAATTTATTGATTCGACACAAGGGGAGACAAAGAATACTTGGAAGCCTTAACAACGGAGTTGTCAATTCAGTTGCACCTGGAAACAGACTTGCTCGCAAGAGTTTATCGGTAACAGTTTTATAGCAGTAGCAGTAGTGAAATAACAGCAGCAGAGTAACAAAGACAGCAGTAGTGATTATAGTAAACAGCAGGATTAAAATACTATAGGCACGGGGACGGATGACGGGCGTTGCATGGATGAGAGAAACTCATGTAACAATCATAGCAGGGCATTTGCAGATAATAATAAAACGGTGTCCAAGTACTAATCAATCAATAGGCATGTGTTCCAATTATAGTCGTACGTGCTCGCAATGAGAAACTTGCACAACATCTTTTGTCCTACCAGCCGGTGGCAGCCGGGCCTCAAGGGAAACTACTGGATATTAAGGTACTCCTTTTAATAGAGTACCGGAGCAAAGCATTAACACTCCGTGAACACATGTGATCCTCACGTTACTGCCATTCCCTCCGGTTGTCCCGATTTTGTCACGGGGCCATTGGTTCCGGACAGCAACATGTGTATACAACTTGCAGGTAAGACCATAAACAATGAATATCATGATGAAATAATAACATGTTCAGATCTGAGATCATGGCACTCGGGCCCTAGTGACAAGCATTAAGCATAACAAGTTGCAACAATATCATAAAAGTACCAATTACGGACACTAGGCACTATGCCCTAACAATCTTATGCTATTACATGACCAATCTCATCCAATCCCTACCATCCCCTTCGCCTACAGCGGGGGAATTACTCACACATGGATGGGGGAAACATTGCTGGTTGATGTAGAGGCGTTGGCGGTGATGGCGGTGATGATCTCCTCCAATTCCCCGTCCCGGCGGAGTGCCGAACGGAGACTTCTGGCTCCCGCGACGGAGTTTCGCGATGTGGCGGCGTTCTGGAGGGTTTCTGGCGACTTCGACTTCTCTCCGTGTGTTTTTAGGTCGAAACGAATAAGTAGTCCGAAGGAGGGCGTCGGAGGCCGGCCGAGGGGGCCACACCACCTGGCCGCGCGGGCCCCCTGGGCCGCGCCGCCTGGTGGTGTGGGGCCCTCGGGCCTCCACTTCAAGTGCCCTTCTGGCTCCGTTAGTTTCCTGGGAAAATAGGGCCTTCTGCATAAATTCCGAGGTTTTTCCCGAAAGTTGGATTTCTGCACAAAAACGAGACACCAGAGCAGTTCTGCTGAAAACAGCGTTAGTCCGTGTTAGTTGCATCCAAAATACACAAATTATAGGCAAAACAATAGCAAAAGTGTTCGGGAAAGTAGATACGTTTTGGACGTATCAACTCCCCCAAGCTTAGCTTATTGCTTGTCCTCAAGCAATTCAGTTAACAACTGAGCGATAAAAGAACTTTCACGAACACATTTGCTCATATGATGTATATATTCTCATGATATGGCTAATACTTGAGCAGTTCATAACAAGGTACATGCAAATAAGATCATCTAATAGCTATATCAATCATGAAGAGGTACCAACAATTAATAATAAGCATCATGAATCATGTATATAAGCAAGATTGCAATGTTCATAAGAGAGTATGATAAAGTGGTATCTCGCTTGCCTGTATTTGATTGGCAAAACATAAATGCCCAGGCACCTCTGGAGTTCATAGAAAGACTAGAAGTAGTGATTGTCAAAGATAAAAGCATCAAAGTTATACCACAATCAATCATATTTTGAGACAAGCATATTATACTAAGAATGACAGTTGTGCTCTCAAGAAAGTGCTCAAAGAAAGGATGGAGACACAACATAAAAGTAAAAGATTGACCCTTCGCAGAGGGAAGCAGGGATTAACATGCGCTAGAGCTTTTCATTTTTATAAATCAGGAGTAAAATTATTTTGAGAGGTGTTTGTTGTTGTCAACGAATGGTAATGGGTACACTAACTACCTCGCCAACCGGACTTTCAAGAGCGGCTCCCATGAATTATTGCATATTTATTTGGCACTCCTTCCAACCTTTCTTGCACAAACCATGGCTAACCGAATCCTCGGGTGCCTGCCAACAATCTCATACCATGAAGGAGTGCCTTTTTATTTTAGTTTAGTTCTATTATGATGATGACACTCCCCCCAACCTTTGCTTACACAAGCCATGGCTAACCGAATCCTTCGGGTGCCGTCCATCAATCACAAACCATGGAGGAGTGTCTATTTAAGTTTAATTAATTCGGGACTGGGAATCCCATTGCCAGCTCTTTTTGCAAAATTATTGGATAAGCGGATGTGCCACTATTCCATATGAGAGTCCGTCAAAAGCAAATGACAAGGTTGAAAGCTAAACACCACATACTTCCTCATGAGCTATAAAACATTAACACAAATTAAGAAGCATTTTGAAGGTTTTAAAGGTAGCGCATGAGAATTTACTTGGAATGGTTTGAAATGCCATGCATAGGTATTTATGGTGGACACTCTGGAATAACTTGGTTTTCATGTGTTTGGAGGCACGAGCAGCGTTCCCGCTCAGTACAAGTGAAGGCTAGCAAAAGACTAGGGAGCGACAAATCAAGAGAGCAGTAACTGTCATAATCATGCTTGCGGCAAAATAAATTAACGGAGGCATAAAAGTGATACAAGAACTCTGAAGCAATATAGATCATCGAGGCTTAATTGACTTTTTGTTCAGTCATATGCATGCGTGAGCATGTGCCAAGTCGATATAAATGAATTATTCAGAGGAGGATACCACAATGCCATACTTACTTATGAATAAAACAATGCAAGCAAATATCCATGACATGCTACTCATATTAATAAATTGGAGCTAAACATGAGAGATCATGAACTACTAGACTTTCTTAAATAACATATACCTCACATGAACCAACTAAGCATGCTCACATGGATGAGTATATGTACAAAAATGAAAACAAATAGAGTTCATACCAGCCTCTCACCACAATCAGATTGTCGTAGATCGTCATTATTGCCTTTTCACTTGTGTAGCTTGGATAATATGAAATGAAAACCACGCTCCAGCCACCGAAGACCATTGAACTCATAAAGAACTTTACAAACCAAAGAGGAACAGCAAATATTTTTGGTGTTTTCAAATTGCAAATAAGAACAAGAGGAAACAAGCAAACAAAGCAAAATCTTTTTGGGTTTTCTTATAGCAAACTAGCAATAGCAAATAAAGCGAAACAAATGCAAGAAACCAAAGCAAACAAATGGTGAAGAGAAACAACAGAAATATTTTTGGTCTTTTTGTGTTTTGGGAAAGAAATAAAGCAAAAACAAGAAATAGCAAACTAAAAGAAACACAGAAAAGCAAGATGGCAGAAATCTGCCAAAACTTGACAGCAGTACAGAAATCGATTTTTACAAAAATCTTACGTTGCTCAGTTCAAAAAGTGTTCAACTAATGAAAGTTAGATAACAACCTGGGGAACCTGCACAAAAATTTTCAACTCAAAATAACGTTCTGGCTGTGCGCACGAATTTTTACGGTAACAGCCCAGAATCTGTTTTCAGGCAGCACTTCCCCAAATATCATCTTCCTCTCATTAGAAAACCACTCAAAGAGACTAAACAAGTATATACAAGTATCCAGCAATCATAATATGCAAAGAATGAGTGATGCCGGTATACCTCCCCCCAAGCTTAGGCTTTTGGCCTAAGTGGAGTTCAACCCCAACGAGGGTCGTTCCTCGCCGGTGGGTAGTCCATGGAGTAGTCATAGTAAAGCTCCTGCGCAGAAGAAAAGCGTGGAGGCTCCGCATATCCACCATGTTGATGCGAGGAACTTGCTGCATCGGATGATGAGTCGAGGTGCTCCTCGACCTCTATGTCGTCTCTTGCATGTTGGCCTCCTCTCTCTATATGTGCATCCAGTGCACCTTCTGTGACCGACCAATCTCCCCTGGAATCAAGGTTAGACAAAACAGGCGCAGGCAATCTTACTAGTTTCTCAGTTTTCTTAGTTATTCTCCAAACTTTCTTATAAAATATCATCTTATAATACAGGTTACCCAAGTTGGAGGAATCTGAAACAAATTCATGTTTAATCATAGAGGCTATGTCAAGTTTTTCTATGGGGAACGGAATATCAAAATGATGAGGTTCTACATTATGAAAAGCTAGTAAACGGGAGGCGATGAGGCCTCCACACATTCCACCTTTCTCACGGTTAGTAGCAAGTCTATAAGCTATTAATGCCCCCAAATTATAAGACCTACTATTTTGCAGTGCTGCAGCTAGAAAAGCCAAATCCGGGATAGAAAGTTTACTACCAATCCTTTTGGCGAGAACGCATTTGGTAATAAAATAAGCAAAGTAGCGGATAGCCGGGAGCTGAATACTAGTGATTTTACCACTTTCACCTGAGAAACTCCTTCCATCGCAAATCATCTTGTAAAGATCCGAGAGTTCTTGCGGCGATCCCCTTATCTTCTCGCACGACCCCCATTGCGGTATTCTAATTGCTGCACAAAAAGCACTAAATGGCAAGTTGACAGCTTTATTGTAAATTTTATACTGGACCGTGGGGTTAGATCGCGACCAATTAAACTTGAAGTCCTGCACAAAAGCCATAGTTAATTTTACATATTGTCTTGGCTCTCCTTCAACAAAGTCACTCAGCCCTGCACGAGAAATTAGAGTTTGAACATCTTCAAATATCCCCGCGCTTCTCATGAAATCCGCGCACGGGTAGTAAGAGGGGTATACTCCCTCTTCACGATTGACTATCATAACTTGTTGGACTTCCAATTCTTGCTGGTTCAAGTGATATCTATTCCATTCCATTTTCTGAAATTTCAACAACCAATATAAATTTTTTGATTTGGTGACATATAATTGAGGGAAACTACCATAAGAACTTGCTAGAGTACTAATCATGCATCAAAACTAGTTTCTACCACTTAGAACAAGCATGCAAGCTCACTAAACATGTTACCTACAACAGCAAAATATTCAAGATATACTCAACCAAACAAAATTCTACTTGGATGGGTGGAGGAGTCACATACCGAAGAGCAAATGTGCCAAATTTCAGACAGAAATCTGGGCTGAGCAAAGAGATCGAGAAATCTGGAGCTCTGGAGCAAAAACGCGAGAGAGATGAACTTGGTACGAGTTTTTTCGGGAGAGAGAAAGTGCTGGGAGGAAGAGATGGCAAAGTGGGGCAAGGAGGGGCCCACACCACATGGTGGCGCGGCCACCTCCTTGGCCGCGCCGGCCTGTGGTTTGGCGCCCTCTGGTGCCCCACAGGTCATCCTCTGGTGCTCCCAGGTGCCTCGTCGAAAAATAGGACCAACGGTATAATTTTCGCGAATTTTTGAAAACTTTGAAAAATGCACATTTTCTGGGTATTAAGTTTATTATTACTGGCCAGGAAAATTTTTGAAATCTCAAATCAACTAAGAAACTTTGCAAATTAAAAGTGCTACAGCAACTAAAGCAAGTGGAGAAAGAAAGAGATGTTGTTTACCTCCTCTATGCATATAAAAGGTATTTGTTAACAAGGTTGATCAAGTCTTGCCACCAAATAAATTTTACATAACATATGAAGAAATAAACCTCAAATCAATCATGTTACCTTGAATTGTATTGATATGGATCCAATCACAAGAGTTTGATATTCTTCTTTAGGCTCATATATAGGACAATCGATGGATCCCACTTTGATAGTTCTCACATGAGAAATAGTATTAACTCCGCACGCTTTTTCAATCCTCTTGGGGAAATAAACGGTATGTTCCCTATCATCAACATTGAAAGTAACCTTTCCTTTATTGCAATCAATAACAGCCCCTGCGGTGTTAAGAAAAGGTCTCCCAAGAATAATGGACATATTATCATCTTCAGGCATTTCCAACACAACAAAATCAGTTAATATCAAGCAGTTAGTAGTAACTTGAACAGGGACATTCTCACATATACCAACAGGAATAGCAGTAGATTTATCAGCCATTTGCAAAGATATATCAGTAGGTATCAACTTATCTAAGTAAAGTCTCTTATAAAGAGAAAAGGGCATAACACTAACACCGGCTCCCAAGTCACATAGAGCAGTTTTGACATAATTATTCTTAATAGAACAAGGAATAGTAGGTATACCTGGGTCGCCCAACTTCTTTGGAATTTTGCCATTGAAAGAGTAATTAGCAAGCATAGTAGAAATTTCCTCATTGGGGATTTTCCTTTTGTTAGTAACAATGTCTTTCATATACTTTGAATAAGGAGGCAATTTAATAGCATCAGTTAAAGGGATTTGTAAGAATAAAGGTTTCATCCAATCACAAAATTTATTATAGTGTTCTTCTTCCTTTGATTTTAGTTTCTTAGCAGGAAAAGGCATTGGCTTTTGCACCCAAGGTTCTCTTTCATTACCATGTTTCTCAGCAATAAAATCTTCTTTAGTATACTTTTTATTTTTAGCATGCTTTTCAGGTTCTTCTTCAACCTCTTCTTTATCAGGAGTATCATTCTTATCATTATCTTCACTATTATCATGTTCATTACCACTTTCAGTTTCAGCATCAGAAATAGAAATACTATTAGGATCATTAGCAGGTTCAGAGGATTCTACAACATTTTTATGTTTCTTTTTCTTTTTCTTCTTAGAATGAGCACTAGGTTCAATGCGTTGAGAATCTTGTTCAATTCTTTTGGGATGCCCTTCAGGATATAGAGGATCCTGGGTAGAGACACCACCTCTAGTTGTTACTTCATAAGCATGTTTCTCTTTAGAATTATTCCCTAACAAGTCATTTTGCACTTTAGTGAGTTGATCAATTTGAGTTTGAATCATTTGAAAATGTTTGACAAGCATCTTAACATCATTGGAGGTTCTCTCCACAATATCATGCAATTGACTAATAGCTTGAGAATTTTCCATTAAATGATTCTCTACTCTCATATTAAAATTTTCTTGCTTAACAATATAATTATCAAACTCATCTAAGCATTGCGCAGGAGGTTTTGAATACGGAATATCTTCCCTAGTAAAGCGTTGAAGGGAATTTACCTCAATCATGGATGAAGGGGGAATTATCTCACATATATCTTCTATAGGAGGTAGATTCTTCACATCTTCAGATTTAATACCTTTCTCCTTGAGAGACTTCTTGGCTTCCCTCATATCTTCATCATTCAATTTAATTAAACCCCTCTTCTTCACTATTGGCGTTGGAGTTGGTTCAGGCGTATTCCAATCATCATAATTCCGGCCTATTTTAGCCAATAATTCTTCAGCGTCGTCTGGAGTTCTTTTCCTGAAAACACAACCAGCACAACTATCCAGGTATGCCCTAGACTCAATGGTTAGTCCACTATAAAATATATCAAGTAAATCATGCTTTTCTAAATCATGGTCAGGCAAAGCTCTAATAAGAGAGCAAAATCTCGCCCAAGCCTCAGGCAATTTCTCTCATCTCCCTGATCAAAATTATAAACTCTCTGCAAAGCAGCATGTTGAGCACTAGCAGGAAAGTATTTGCGGAAGAAAACCTCAAGCAATTCTTTCGGACTTTTAATAGAATTAGGTGGCAAATTATTATACCAAGTTTTAGCGTCATCCTTCAATGAGAATGGAAATATTTTAGCAACAAAGTAAGTACGCTTCTTAACATCATCAGAAAACAAGCTACTCAAAGTAGATAACTCAGTCATGTGTTCAACAACACTTTCTTTTTCAGTACCACAAAAAGGTGTTTTCTCAACAATAGCTATATGAGATAGATCAATAGAAAAATCATAATCTTTATCCCTAATGTTTATAGGAGATGTGGCAAATTTAGGATCAGGAGACAATTTATATCTAACAGTATGTTCTGCAAGCAACTTTTTAATTTTTCTTCCATCAGTAGTAGCATGGCATTTTTCAATAAAATCATCATCAAGCTCCACATAATCTTCATCAAAATCATCACTAGAGTATTCAAGTTCAGGTGAATTAACAGGTGTAGTAGCATTAGGAGTTTCAGTATTTTCAATTTGTCTAGATTTAGCAATTGTAGCATCTAGAAAAGATCCCAATGAACCACTATCATCAAGCACAGCAGAAACATTATCAATATTATGAGAGTGTTCAGATTCAGCAGATGTACCCGCATGCGAAGCATGTGGCGGTGAAACAAGTTTATCAATCACAGATGGTGAATCAAGTGTAGCGGAGGTACTCAGAATTGTACCTTTTCTTGTAGTGGATGGTAATATGGCGATCTTAGCATCGCGAGGTTTACCCATGATGGAGAATTTGCAGCGAACAATATCAATCCAAGTGAACTTCCAAATAAAGCTATGCTCCCCGGCAACGGCGCCAGAAAATAGTCTTGATGACCCACAAGTATAGGGGATCGCAACAGTCTTCGAGGGAAGTATTACCCAATTTATTGATTCGACACAAGGGGAGACAAAGAATACTTGGAAGCCTTAACAACGGAGTTGTCAATTCAGTTGCACCTGGAAACAGACTTGCTCGCAAGAGTTTATCAGTAGTAACAGTTTTATAGCAGTAGATAGTAATAAAGCAGCAGAGTAACAAAGACAGCAGTAGTGATTATAGTAAACAGCAGGATTAAAATACTGTAGGCACGGGGACGGATGACGGGCGTTGCATGGATGAGAGAAACTCATGTAACAATCATAGCAGGGCATTTGCAGATAATAATAAAACGGTGTCCAAGTACTAATCAATCAATAGGCATGTGTTCCAATTATAGTCGTACGTGCTCGCAATGAGAAACTTGCACAACATCTTTTGTCCTACCAGCCGGTGGCAGCCGGGCCTCAAGGGAAACTACTGGATATTAAGGTACTCCTTTTAATAGAGTACCGGAGCAAAGCATTAACACTCCGTGAACACATGTGATCCTCACATCACTGCCATTCCCTCCGGTTGTCCCGATTTCTGTCACTTCGGACAGCAACATGTGTATACAACTTGCAGGTAAGACCATAAACAATGAATATCATGATGAAATAATAACATGTTCAGATCTGAGATCATGGCACTCGGGCCCTAGTGACAAGCATTAAGCATAACAAGTTGCAACAATATCATAAAAGTACCAATTACGGACACTAGGCACTATGCCCTAACAATCTTATGCTATTACATGACCAATCTCATCCAATCCCTACCATCCCCTTCGCCTACAGCGGGGGAATTACTCACACATGGATGGGGGAAACATTGCTGGTTGATGTAGAGGCGTTGGCGGTGATGGCGGTGATGATCTCCTCCACCCCGTCCCGGCGAGTGCCGAACGGAGACTGGCTCCCGCGAAGGAGTTTCGCGATGTGGCGGCGTTCTGGAGGGTTTCTGGCGACTTCGACCTCCCTCTGTGTGTTTTTAGGTCGAAACGAATAAGTAGTCCGAAGGAGGGCGTCGGAGGCCGGCCGAGGGGGCCACACCACCTGGCCGCGCGGGCACGTCCAATTTGCATCACTATTTTATATCATAATTTGCTGTTATTCATTGATATATTTCATATTGGGACATAATACTTATGTTATTTCATCTATTTTGCATGTTTCATCATTATTGGAGGATCGAACACCGGAGCCAGGATTCTGCTGGAAAAAGCACCGTCAGAACGCAATATTTCGGAAGATCAACTGTGGAAGGAAATTATACCAAAAATCCTATTTTTCAAGATGACGAAGGAAGCCGAAGGAGGAGCCAGGAGGAGCCAGGGCCCACACCCTAGGCGGCGCGGCCCAGGCCCTGGCCGCGCCGCCATGTGGGGGGCCCACGACCCCTTTCGCCTCCTTTTCTTCGCGAAACCCTTCGTCCCGAAAACCTAAGCCAGAAGGGGTACCTCACGAAGAGTTACAGCCGCCTCTGGGCGGAGAACACCAGAGAGAAAAGAGCTCTCCGGCGGGCAGGAATCCTCCGGGGAAATTCCCTCCGGGAGGGGGAAATCGATGCCATCGTCACCGACATCGAGCTGGACATCATCACCACCACCATCATCATCATCTTCACCATCATCACCGCCGTCATCACCGCTGGACACCGTCACCGCCGTAGCAATTTGGGTTTGATCTTGATTGTTTGATAGGGGAAACTCTCCCGGTATCGATCTATACTTGTTGTTGATGCTATTGAGTGAAACCATTGAACCAAGTTTATGTTCAGATTGTTATTCATCATCATATCACCTCTGATCATGTTCCATATGATGTCTCGTGAGTAGTTCGTTTAGTTCTTGAGGACATGGGTGAAGTCTAAATGTTAGTAGTGAACTATGGTTGAGTAATATTCAATGGTGTGATATTTAAGTTGTGGTGTTATTCTTCTAGTGGTGTCATGTGAACGTCGACTACATGACACTTCACCATTTATGGGCCTAGGGGAATGCATCTTGTATTCGTTTGCTAATTGCGGGGTTGCCGGAGTGACAGAAACCTAAACCCCCGTTGGTATATCGATGCAGGAGGGATCGCAGGATCTCAGAGTTTAAGGCTGTGGTTAGATTTATTCTTAATTACTTTCTTGTAGTTGCGGATGCTTGCAAGGGGTATAATCACAAGTATGTATTTAGTCCTAGGAAGGGCGGTACATTAGCATAGGTTCACCCACACAACACTTATTATAACAATGAAGATTATTTAGCCGTATGTAGCGAAAGCACTAGACTAAAATCCCATGTGTCCTCGAGAACGTTTGGTCATTATAAGTAAACAAACCGGCTTGTCCTTTGTGCTCAAAAGGATTGGGCCACTCGCTGCAATTATTTCTCTCGCATTTTACTTACTCGTACTTATTTCATCTGTTACATCAAAACCCCCTGAATACTTGTCTGTGAGCATTTACAGTGAATCCTTCATCGAAACTGCTTGTCAACACCTTCTGCTCCTCGTTGGGATCGACATTCTTACTTATCGAAGATACTACGATACACCCCTATACTTGTGGGTCATCAAGACTATTTTCTGGCGCCGTTGCCGGGGAGTGAAGCGCTATTGGTAAGTGGAATTGGTAAGGAAAACCTTTACTGTTGTGCTGATTTTATTTCTGCCTGCTGCCATAAGTCATTATGGAGAGCTCTTCTCTTCAATTTCTATTTGGGAAATCTACTACTACTGCAACGGTAGTAGATGAGGCGCCAGGTGAGGAAGTGATACCATATAAAATACCTATGAAAATTATTGAACGTGTTATGGATAACCGCTATGAAGGGGATGGAACTGTCCACCCCGGTGATCATTTACTGTTTTTGCATGAATTATGTGGGTTATTCAAATGTGCAGGTATTGCTATGGATGAAGTGAGGAAGAAATTATTCTCTTTATCGCTGTCCGGTAAGGCGGCGCATTGGTATAAATTACTGGATAATGGGGATTCTCTTGAATGGAATGATATTGTGCCCCGGTTTTATTCTAAGTTCTATCCTCCAAGTGAAATTCATAAGGATCGGAATCGCATATATAATTTTTGGCCTCATGATGGAGAGAGTATTGCCCAAGCTTGGGGGAGATTGAAGTCTTTAATGCTCAAATGCCCCATTCATGAGCTTCCTGGTAATGTTATTATTGATAACTTCTATGCAAGACTTTCTTTTCAAGACAAGACTTTGCTGGATACTTCTTGTTCTGGATCATTTACACGCAACAAAGAAGAGTTTAAAAGGGACCTTCTTGATCGAATCCAAGAAAATACTGAAGGTTGGGAGAACGACAAGGATAGAGAATCAGGTATAATTTATGATTACAAATGCATTGAAGCTTTTATGGATACTGATTTATTTCGTAATATGAGTGCTACATATGGTCTTGATTCCCAAGTTGCTGTAAATCTTTATAAAGCTTTTGCCTCTCATTATGAATTGCCTAAGAAGAATTTTGATAAGTATCATGAACCATATAAAGATAAAATTGATTCATCTATTAATAAGTGTGTTGTAATTGAAACTGCTGATCGTGTTATTCCTGAAGCTTATATTGAAAAAACTCCTTTCCCTGCTAAAATGAAAGAGTACTCTGTTATAAATAGTGCGGTTCATAAAAGTGAAAAGAAACCTAGAGAACCTGAAGAACAAATAAAAGTTGAACCTGCTGTTGCAATTGTTAAAGATCTTGTGACTGAAAATGTTGAGGATGGTCATATTATTTTCTGTGAAGATGCTTCTAATATTGTTTCACATCCTAATAAACCCAAACAAGCTAGTGTTCCTATGCTATCTGTTAAAATTGGTGATCATTGCTATTATGGATTATGTGATATTGGTGCAAGTGTTAGTGCTATTCCGTATGAGCTTTACACGGAGATTATGCACGAAATTGATTCTTGTGAACTTGAAGATATTGATGTGGTTATTCAGCTGGCTAATAGAGAAACTATTTCACCAATTGGTATTGTCCGAGATGTGGAAGTTTTATGCGGTAAGATTAAATATCCTGCTGACTTTTTGGTACTTGGTTCTGCTGCTAGTGATTATTGTCCTATCATTTTTGGTAGACCTTTTCTAAATACTTGTGGAGCTATTATAGATTGCAAGAAAGAGAAAATTTTGACTAAATTTGCTGGTGAATCTTATGAGTTTAACTTCTCTAAATTTACTAAAACTCCTTATAAAGCTGATTTGCCTAGTAATGATTTTAAAATGGAGCAGTGTGCATCTATTGTTCTTGTTCCTAATAATCCTTTGCAGCAACATTTGGAGGATAGCGAGAGTGAAGTTTTTAGGAAAGAAAGAGATGAGCTTGAGGAGATTTTTCTTCGCCAACCTATTCTCAAGCATGATTTACCGGTGGAAGATTTGGGTACAACACCGCCACCAAAGGAAGATCCTGTTTTTGATTTAAAGCCTTTGCCTGATAATCTTAAATATGCTCATATTGATGATAAGAAAATATATCCTGTTATTATTAGTTCTAAGCTTACAGAGTTTGAAGAAGAAAGATTATTGCAAATATTGAAGAAACACCGAGGAGCTATTGGCTATACTCTTGATGATTTGAAGGGGATTTCTCCATCTATTTGCCAACATGCTATTAATATGGAAGATGATGCAAAGCCTGTTGTTGAACATCAGCGTCGTCTAATTCCGAAGATGAAGGAAGTGGTAAGGAATGAGGTATTACGACTTCTTGAAGCTGGTATTATATATCCTATTGCTGATAGTAGATGGGTTAGTCCTGTACATTGCGTTCCCAAGAAAGGAGGTATGACTGTTGTGCCTAATGATAATGATGAGCTCATTCCTCAAAGAGTGGTTGTAGGGTATAGAATGTGCATTGATTTTCGAAAAGTTAATAAAGTTACTAAGAAAGATCATTACCCTTTACCATTTATTGATCAAATGCTAGAAAGATTGTCTAAAAATACTCATTTTTGTTTTCTTGATGGTTATTCTGGATTTTCACAAATTGCTGTTAAAGCTAAAGATCAAGAGAAAACCACTTTTACTTGTCCCTATGGAACTTATGCTTATAGACGTATGCCTTTTGGTTTATGTAATGCTCCTGCTACTTTTCAAAGATGCATGTCTGCTATTTTTCATGGTTTTTGTGAAAGTATTGTAGAGGTATTCATGGATGATTTTTCCGTTTATGGGAATTCTTTTGATAGTTGCTTGCGAAACCTTGATAAAGTTTTGCAGAGATGTGAAGAAACTAACCTTGTTCTTAATTGGGAGAAATGCCACTTTATGGTTAATGAAGGAATTGTATTGGGACATAAAATTTTCGAGAGAGGTATTGAAGTTGATAGAGCTAAAGTTGAAGCAATTGAGAAGATGCCCTATCCAAGGGATGTTAAAGGTATTCGTAGTGTTCTTGGTCATGCTGGGTTTTATAGGAGGTTTATTAAAGATTTCTCCAAGATTTCAAAGCCTCTTACTAATCTTCTTCAAAAAGATGTACCATTTGTTTTTGATGATGATTGTAAGGAAGCTTTTGAAACTCTTAAGAAAGCCTTAACAACTGCTCCTATAGTTGAACCTCCTGATTGGAATTTACCATTTGAAATTATGTGTGATGCTAGTGATTTTGCTGTAGGCGCTGTTCTTGGACAGCGAGTAGATAAAAAACTGAATGTTATTCATTATGCTAGTAAAACTCTTGATGCTGCTCAAAGAAATTATGCTACAACTGAAAAGGAATTATTAGCTGTAGTCTTTGCTTGTGATAAATTTAGATCTTATATTGTTGATTCAAAAGTTACTATTCATACTGATCATGCTGCAATTAGATACCTAATGACAAAGAAAGATGCTAAGCCGAGGCTTATTAGATGGGTACTTCTTTTGCAAGAATTTGATTTACATATTGTAGATAGGAAAGGTGCTGATAATCCTGTTGCTGATAATTTGTCTAGATTGGAAAATATTGCTTATGATCCTGTTCCTGTTAATGATAGTTTTCCAAATGAACAATTGGCTGTAATAAAGGTGAGCTCGCGAGACAGTCCTTGGTATGCTGATTATGCTAACTTTATTGTTTCCAAGTACTTGCCTCCAACCTTTTCAGCTCAGCAAAGGAGGAAATTCTTTTATGATTTGAGGCATTATTTCTGGGATGACCCACACTTATATAAAGAAGGAGTGGATGGTATTATGCGAAGATGTGTTCCCGAATATGAACAACAAGAGATATTGAGTAAATGTCATGGCAGTGCTTATGGAGGACATCACGCCGGAGAAAGAACCGCGCAAAAAGTTCTACAATCAGGTTTTTATTGGCCAACTCTCTTCAAGGATGCGAGAAAGTTTATTCTATCTTGTGATGAATGCCAAAGGGTTGGTAATATCTCCAGACGCAATGAAATGCCTATGAATTATACTCTTGTTATTGAACCATTTGATTGTTGGGGATTTGACTTCATGGGACCTTTTCCGTCTTCAGAAGGTAACACTCACATACTTGTTGCTGTTGATTATGTTACTAAATGGGTGGAAGCCATACCTACAAAAAGTGCTGATGGTGAGACCTCTTTAAGAATGCTTTTGGATATTATTTTTCCTAGATTTGGAGTGCCTAGATATATTATGACTGATGGAGGTTCTCATTTTATTCATGGAGGTTTTAGAAAAACTCTTGCTAAGTATGGTATTAATCATAGAATTGCTTCAGCTTATCATCCTCAAACTAGTGGTCAAGTAGAATTATCAAATAGAGAGATTAAATCTATTTTGGGAAAGACCGTTAATAAAACTAGGAAGAATTGGGCTAGTAAATTGAAGGATGCACTATGGGCTTATAGAACTGCTTATAAAAACCCCATGGGAATGTCACCTTATAAAATGGTTTATGGAAAAGCTTGTCATTTACCTTTAGAGCTAGAACACAAAGCTTATAGGGCTGTTAGAGAATTAAATAAAGATCCTAAACTTGCCGGTGATAAGAGGTTGCTACAATTAAGTTCTCTAGATGAATGGAGAAGTGAAGCTTATGAAAATGCTAAACTCTTTAAAGAAAAAGTTAAAAAATGGCATGATAGGAGGATCATCAAAAGAGAGTTTAATATTGGGGATAAAGTCCTATTGTATCGGTCTCGTCTCAGATTCTTTGCAGGGAAATTACTCTCGAAATGGGAAGGACCATATGTTGTCGAGGAGGTGTATCGTTCAGGAGCAATCAAAATTAGCTCTCTCCAAGGCAATGCTACGCAAGTGGTGAATGGACAAAGACTCAAGCATTATATCTCAGGTGATTCATGTAATGTTGATATTGATATTATTCAAGTGGAAACACCGGAAGCTTTCATCAAAGGACAAATTGACAGTCCGCCAGAACTCGACTTTGAATAGGTAACAGTACTGGTAATGAAAAGTTCGCGATTTACTTTCCGAACATTATTTTTGTTGTTTTTAGAAAATATGAAAAATTACGAGTTCGAAACGGAGTGGAAAAGACGCACGAGGGGGCGAAACCATAGGCGGCGCGGGCCCCGCCTGGCCGCGCCGACCTGGTTTGGCCGCCCCGTTGCCCCTTTCCGACTCTGGTTCGATCTGGTACTTTCCTTTTGTCGAGAAAATTTTTGCTATATAATCCCCCGGACCCCTGGAGGTCCGTATATCGTTTTCTCGACGTGTTTTGTTTCGAGCTGTTTCTGCCAGGATCTGTTTTTAGTCTAGAAGCACCATGGTCTCCAAGAACAAGGGCAAGGAGTTTCCAGATGAAGAAGATCGAGATCTTGGGTGGAAAGAGGAAGACAAGGACGTCAAGGAAGAGGATGAAGAAGAGGTGGAGGAAGATTCGCGCGCACACCCGCGTGCTACCATTGCAAGCATCAAGGTGGTGGACAACACTTTTAGTGCAAACAAGAGCGCAAGAATTCGCACTGGAGGAGCGGTTCCACGTCATTATCTAGCTCCGAAAACATCTCCATCAGGCACTCATCACCCCTTCCACAATCTAATTTTCAATAATCAAATTGAAGGGACTCCCAAGGCAGCATTGCCTAGCCAGTGGGATATAGATCGCTCTAACACTGCAGGAGAAAAGGAGCCTGAGGCTGAAGAGTGGGGAAATAACTCCAAGAGCTGGGACTCGCCATTAGACAGACTCTCTAACCGCGTCGAGCACAATTCAGAGATGATTCGCAATCTCATATACAGGATTGACGAGCTTCAGGAGCTTATTGAGAAGCTTGTCAGGAATTCATCACCACCATCGCCGAAGGAGTAATTCATCATCGGTATTGGCATCCCCTTGGTTTGTTCCAAGCTTGGGGGAATGCCGCGGTATCACATTATCACTATCTTTTACTTTTATTGTCAAGTAGTGTCATATCATGAATAGGGAAGTTATCGTATAAGATGGGTTGCGTTTGGAAGTATCTCTCCTTTAGTTGTCTATGTATCCCTTGGTGTGAGTTATCGATATGGAATATTAATGAGAAGTCTTATCATTTACATATTGCACATCTTATTTTAGTTTGCAATCTCTATGATTCATCTTGTTGTTAGTATTGGTATCACTTTGGGAGCATTGAATAAATCTATTTGGTTTTGGCAAACTTAGCATTGGTCAATAGCAACAACACTTTGAGGTTTAAATAGAAAAGAGAAATACATGTAGATGTTTCATTGTCTTTCTTGTTAGCTCATAGCTTATTATTCTGAAGTTAAAATTGTTTGTGCTTACAAGGAAGATGCATGATTGTTTCTATCATATGTATATTTGTTTGTTTCCCTCGACTCTTATGCTTGCTAATTAACCTTGCTAGCCAAAGACCTGTACTGAGAGGGAATACTTCTCGTGCATCCAAACCTTCAACCAAACCTATGTCATTTGTGTCCACCATACCTACCTATTACATGGTATTTTCTGCCATTCCAAGTAAATACTTCATGTGCTACCTTTAAACAATTCAAAACTTAGTATCTCTTATTTGTGTCAATGTTTCATAGCTCATGAGGAAGTATGTGGTGTTTTATCTTTCAATCTTGTTGGGCAATTTCCACCAATGGACTAGTGGCTTCATCCGCTTATCCAATAATTTTGCAAAAAGAGCTGGCAATGGGATTCCCAGTCCCAAATTAATTAAACTAAATAGACACTCCTCCATGGTATGTGATTGATGGACGGCACCCGAAGGATTCGGTTAGCCATGGCTTGTGTAAGCAAAGGTTGGGGGGAGTGTCATCATCATCATAAAGCTAAAATAAAAAGGCACTCCTTCATGGTATGAGATTGTTGGCAGGCACCCGAGGATTCGGTTAGCCATGGTTTGTGAAAGAAAGGTTGGAAGGAGTGCCACACAAAATGAAAATATTATGGGAGCCGCTCTTAGGAGGTTGTCTGGCAAGGGGGTTAGAGTACCCGCTACCAGTCGTTGACAACAACAAACACCTCTCAAAATGTTACTTTTATTATCTCTATATGATTTCAAAACTGAAAGAGCTCTAGCACATGATTTAATCCCTGCTTCCCTCTGCGAAGGGCCTGTCTTTTACTTTATGTTGAGTCAGTAAACCTATTTCTCTCCATCTCAAGCAAGCATTTGAGTAGTTGTGATCAAACCATTATATTGTGATTTGCTACATCATGTCTTTTATTCTTCCTTGTTTAGTACAAGTTTTATCTGAATGAATATAGCTTTGCAAGTTATCAATGATTATGAAGAGACCATTATGATTGAGTATGCAAGTTGTGCATTATAAACTTTAACATGAGAGCGCTGCTCAATAAGATAAATATAATCTATTAATTGTTCTCTGACCAAGAACGAAGTTTGCCATCACCAATTATGATTTCTCATGCACCTTTACTTGTGATTACCTTATACTTGTTTCAATATGAGTTATAAGAGGTTGTTTACTATAATGTCCTGTGTGAATGAATATGATGCTTCTTGTCCGTATTTTATTTATCGACTCTTCACTCCATAAACATGTGGTCATGTCTATCGAGTTCAGTTTCGCTTGGGGACAAGCGAAGTCTAAGCTTGGGGGAGTTGATACGTCCAATTTGCATCACTATTTTATATCATAATTTGCTGTTATTCATTGATATATTTCATATTGGGACATAATACTTATGTTATTTCATCTATTTTGCATGTTTCATCATTATTGGAGGATCGAACACCGGAGCCAGGATTCTGCTGGAAAAAGCACCGTCAGAACGCAATATTTTGGAAGATCAACTGTGGAAGGAAATTATACCAAAAATCCTATTTTTCAAGATGACGAAGGAAGCCAGAAGGAGGAGCCAGGAGGAGCCAGGGTGGGCCCACACCCTAGGGCGGCGCGGCCCAGGCCCTGGCCGCGCCGCCATGTGGTCTGGGGGGCCCACGACCCCTTTCGCCTCCTTTTCTTCGCGAAACCCTTCGTCCCGAAAACCTAAGCCAGAAGGGGTACCTCACGAAGAGTTACAGCCGCCTCTGCGGGGCGGAGAACACCAGAGAGAAAAGAGCTCTCCGGCGGGCAGGAATCCGCCGGGGAAATTCCCTCCGGGAGGGGGAAATCGACGCCATCGTCACCGACATCGAGCTGGACATCATCACCATCACCATCATCATCATCTCCACCATCATCACCGCCGTCATCACCGCTGGACACCGTCACCGCCGTAGCAATTTGGGTTTGATCTTGATTGTTTGATAGGGGAAACTCTCCCGGTATCGATCTATACTTGTTGTTGATGCTATTGAGTGAAACCATTGAACCAAGTTTATGTTCAGATTGTTATTCATCATCATATCACCTCTGATCATGTTCCATATGATGTCTCGTGAGTAGTTCGTTTAGTTCTTGAGGACATGGGTGAAGTCTAAATGTTAGTAGTGAACTATGGTTGAGTAATATTCAATGGTGTGATATTTAAGTTGTGGTGTTATTCTTCTAGTGGTGTCATGTGAACGTCGACTACATGACACTTCACCATTTATGGGCCTAGGGGAATGCATCTTGTATTCGTTTGCTAATTGCGGGGTTGCCGGAGTGACAGAAACCTAAACCCCCGTTGGTATATCGATGCAGGAGGGATCGCAGGATCTCAGAGTTTAAGGCTGTGGTTAGATTTATTCTTAATTACTTTCTTGTAGTTGCGGATGCTTGCAAGGGGTATAATCACAAGTATGTATTTAGTCCTAGGAAGGGCGGTACATTAGCATAGGTTCACCCACACAACACTTATCATAACAATGAAGATTATTTAGCCGTATGTAGCGAAAGCACTAGACTAAAATCCCATGTGTCCTCGAGAACGTTTGGTCATTATAAGTAAACAAACCGGCTTGTCCTTTGTGCTCAAAAGGATTGGGCCACTCGCTGCAATTATTTCTCTCGCATTTTACTTACTCGTACTTATTTCATCTGTTACATCAAAACCCCCTGAATACTTGTCTGTGAGCATTTACAGTGAAACCTTCATCGAAACTGCTTGTCAACACCTTCTGCTCCTCGTTGGGATTGACATTCTTACTTATCGAAGATACTACGATACACCCCCTATACTTGTGGTTCATCAAGACTATTTTCTGGCGCCGTTGCCGGGGTGACAGAAACCTAAACCCCCGTTGGTATATCGATGCAGGAGGGATCGCAGGATCTCAGAGTTTAAGGCTGTGGTTAGATTTATTCTTAATTACTTTCTTGTAGTTGCGGATGCTTGCAAGGGGTATAATCACAAGTATGTATTTAGTCCTAGGAAGGGCGGTACATTAGCATAGGTTCACCCACACAACACTTATCATAACAATGAAGATTATTTAGCCGTATGTAGCGAAAGCACTAGACTAAAATCCCATGTGTCCTCGAGAACGTTTGGTCATTATAAGTAAACAAACCGGCTTGTCCTTTGTGCTCAAAAGGATTGGGCCACTCGCTGCAATTATTTCTCTCGCATTTTACTTACTCGTACTTATTTCATCTGTTACATCAAAACCCCCTGAATACTTGTCTGTGAGCATTTACAGTGAAACCTTCATCGAAACTGCTTGTCAACACCTTCTGCTCCTCGTTGGGATCGACATTCTTACTTATCGAAGATACTACGATACACCGATACGTCTCCGACGTATCGATAATTTCTTGTGTTCCATGCCACATTATTGATGTTATCTACATGTTATATGCACACTTTATGTCATATTCGTGCATTTTCTGGAACTAACCTATTAACAAGATGCCGAAGTGCCAGTTTTTTCTGCTGTTTTTGGTTTCAGAAATCCTAGTAACGAAATATTCTCGGAATCGGACGAAATCAACGCCAGGTTCCTATTTTTCCCGGAACCATCCAACACTCGAGAGCTGCCAGAGATGGGCCGGGGGGCCCACACCACACACGCGGGCCAGGCCCCGGCCGCGCCACCGTGGTGAGGGCACCCCGGTGACCCCCGCGCCGCTTCGCCTATATAAAGCCCCTGGATCGAAAACCCGAGACCAATTTGACGAAAACCACGAAACCTTCCAGAGCCGCCGCCATCGCGAAGCCAAGATCCGGGGACAGGATCTCTGTTCCGGCACCCGCCGGAGCGGGGAAGTGCCCCCGGAAGGCTTCTCCATCGACACCGCTGCCATCTCCACCGCCATCTTCATCACCGCTGCTCCCATGAGGAGGGAGTAGTTCTCCATCGAGGCTCGGGGCTGTACCGGTAGCTATGTGGTTCATCTCTCTTCCATGTACTTCAATACAATGATCTCATTGAGATTCATATGAGTTTGTATCACAATTTATCTATGTGCTACTCTAGTGATGTGTTATTAAAGTAGTTTTATTCCTCCTGCATGTGTGCAAAGGTGACAGTGCGTGCACCATGTTAGTACTTGGTTTATGCTATGATCATGATCTCTTGAAGATTGCGAAGTTAACTATTGCTATGATAATATTGATGTGATCTATTCCTCCTACATATGCATGAAGGTGACAGTGTGCATGCTATGCTAGTACTTGGTTTAGTCTGTTGATATATCTTACACTAAAGGTTACTAAAACATGAGCATTATTGTGGAGCTTGTTAACTCCGGCATTGAGGGTTCGTGTAATCCTACGCAATGTGTTCATCATCCAACAAAAAGTGTAGAGTATGCATTTATCTATTCTGTTATGTGATCAATGTTGAGAGTGTCCACTAGTGAAAGTCTAATCCCTAGGCCTTGTTCCTAAATACTGCTGAGTTACTACTGCTTGTTTACTGTTTTACTGTGTTACTACTGCTGCAATACTACCACCATCAACTACACGCCAGCAAGCACTTTTCTGGCACCGTTGCTACTGCTCATACTTATTCATACCACCTGTATTTCACTATCTCTTCGAACTAGTGCACCTATTAGGTGTGTTGGGGACACAAGAGACTTCTTGCTTTGTGGTTGCAGGGTTGCATGAGAGGGATATCTTTGACCTCTTCCTCCCTGAGTTCGATAAACCTTGGGTATCCACTTAAGGGAAACTTGCTGCTGTTCTACAAACCTCTGCTCTTGGAGGCCCAACACTGTCTACAAGAATAGAAGCTCCCGTAGACATCAAGCACTTTTCTGGCGCCGTTGCCGGGGAGGAAAGGTAAAAAGGCACTCATACTACGGTCCCAGGTAAAGTATTTTTCTGGCGCCGTTGTGTGTGTGCTCAAAGCTATTTCCTTTAGATCCTGCAATTGCAACTTGTTGTTTCTTGTTTACACTAGTTTGGCATAATGTACAAGAGTGAGCTTCTTATTCTGTTTCCTCATTTAAAACATGGATTGTTTGATGCGAAAATTAAAAAACCTATGGAATCTTATTTGCATGCTGGTAGTAATATTAGTATGAACGCTTTGAACACCATTGTTGATAATGATATAGAAAGTTCTAAGCTTGGGGAAGCTGGTTTTCATGATATTTTTAGTCCCCCAAGCATTGAGGAGAAAATTTTCTTTGATGATACTTTGCCTCCTATTTATGATGATTATAATGATAGTGGTCTTTTGGTGCCACCTACTATGGAGAGTGAATTTGATTATGATTACAATATGCCTCCTATATTTGATGATGAGAATAATAATGATAGCTACTTTGTTGAATTTGCTCCCACTACAACTAATAAAATTGACTATGCCTATGTGGAGAGTAATTATTTTATGCATGAGACTCATGATAAGAATGCTTTATGTGATAGTTATATTGTTGAGTTTGCTCATGATACCACTGGATATTATTATGAGAGAGGAAAATATGGTTGTAGAAATTTTCATGTTACTAAAATGCCTCTCTATGTGCTGAAATTTTTGAAGCTACACTTGTTTTATCTTCCTATGCTTGTTACTTTGCTCTTCATGAACTTGTTTATTTACAAGATTCCTATGCATAGGAAGCATGTTAGACTTAAATGTGTTTTGAATTTGCCTCTTGATGCTCTCTTTTTCTTCAAATACTATTTCTTGCGAGTGCATCATTAAAACTGCTGAGCCCATCTTAATGGCTAAAAAGAAAGAACTTCTTGGGAGATAACCCATGTGTTATTTTGCTACAGTACTTTGTTTTATATTTGTGTCTTGGAAGTTGTTTACTACTGTAGCAACCTCTCCTTATCTTAGTTTTGTGTTTTGTTGTGCCAAGTAAAGTCTTTGATAGTAAAGTAAGTACTAGATTTGGATTACTGCGCAGAAACAGATTTCTTTGCTGTCACGAATCTGGGTCTAATTCTCTGTAGGTAACTCAGAAAATTATGCAAATTTACGTGAGTGATCCTCAGATATGTACGCAACTTTCATTCAATTTGAGCATTTTCGTTTGAGCAAGTCTGGTGGCCTAATAAAATCCATCTTTACGGACTGTTCTGTTTTGACAGATTCTGCCTTTTATTTCGCATTGCCTCTTTTGCTATGTTGGATGAATTTCTTTGATCCATTAATGTCCAGTAGCTTTATGCAATGTCCAGAAGTGTTAAGAATGATTGTGTCACCTCTGAACATGTTAATTTTTATTGTCCACTAACCCTCTAATGAGTTGTTTCGAGTTTGTGTGGAGGAAGTTTTCAAGGGTCAAGAGAGGAGGATGATATACTATGATCAAGAAGAGTGAAAACTCTAAGCTTGGGGATGCACCCGTGGTTCACCCCTGCATATATCAAGAAGACTCAAGCGTCTAAGCTTGGGGATGCCCAAGGCATCCCTTCTTCATCGACAACATTATCAGGTTCCTCCCCTGAAACTATATTTTTATTCCATCACATCTTATGTGCTTTTTCTTGGAGCGTCTGTGTGCTTTTGTTTTTGTTTTTGTTTGAATAAATTGGATTACATCATGCTTGTGTGGGAGAGAGACACGCTCCGCTGGTTCATATGAACACATGTGTTCTTAGCTCATAATATTCATGGCGAAGTTTCCTCTTCGTTAAATTGTTATATGGTTGGAATTGGAAAATGATACATGTAGTAATTGCTAAAAATGTCTTGGGTAATGTGATACTTGGCAATTGTTGTGCTCATGTTTAAGCTCTTGCATCATATGCTTTGCACCCATTAATGAAGAAATACATAGAGCATGCTAAAATTTGGTTTGCATATTTGGTTTCTCTAAGGTCTAGATAATTTCTAGTATTGAGTTTGAACAACAAGGAAGACGGTGTAGAGTCTTATAATGTTTTCAATATGTCTTTTATGTGAGTTTTGCTGCACCGTTCATCCTTGTGTTTGTTTCAAATAAGCCTTGCTAGCCTAAACCTTGTATCGAGAGGGAATACTTCTCATGCATCCAAAATACTTGAGCCAACCACTATGCCATTTGTGTCCACCATACCTACCTACTACATGGTATTTCTCCGCCATTCCAAAGTAAATTGCTTGAGTGCTACCTTTAAACAATTCAAAATTTATTACCTCTTATTTGTGTCAATGTTTTATAGCTCATGAGGAAGTATGTGGTGTTTATCTTTCAATCTTGTTGGGCAACTTTCACCAATGGACTAGTGGCTTCATCCGCTTATCCAATAATTTTGCAAAAAGAGCTGGCAATGGGATTCCCAGTCCCAAATTAATTAACCAAAAAAAGGCACTCCTCCATGGTATGTGATTGTTGGACGGCACCCGAAGGATTCGGCTAGCCATGGCTTGTGTAAGCAAAGGTTGGGAGGAGTGTCATCATAATAAAACTAAAATAAAAAGGTACTCCTTCATGGTATGAGATTGTTGGCAGGCACCCGAGGATTCGGTTAGCCATGGTTTGTGAAAGAAAGGTTGGAAGGAGTGCCATCCAAAAATAAAATAAAATGGGAGCCGCTCTTTGAAGGTTTGTCTGGCAAGGGGGTTAGAGTACCCGCTACCATTCGTTGACAACAACATACACCTCTCAAAACTTTACTTTTATGCTCTCTTTATGTTTTCAAAATCAAAGCTCTAGCACAAATATAGCAATCGATGCTTTCCTCTTTGAAGGACCATTCTTTTACTTTCAATGTTGAGTCAGTTCACCTATTTCTCTCCACCTCAAGAAGCAAACACTTGTGTGAACTGTGCATTGATTCCTACATACTTGCTTATTGCACTTATTATATTACTCTATGTTGACAATATCCATGAGATATACATGTTACAAGTTGAAAGCAACCGCTGAAACTTAATCTTCTTTTGTGTTGCTTCAATACCTTTACTTTGAATTATTGCTTTATGAGTTAACTCTTATGCAAGACTTATTGATGCTTGTCTTGAAGTGCTATTCATGAAAAGTCTTTGCTTTATGATTCACTTGTTTACTCATGTCATACACATTGTTTTGATCGCTGCATTCTCTACATATGCTTTACAAATAGTATGATCAAGATTATGATGGCATGTCACTCCAGAAATTATCCTTGTTATCGTTTACCTGCTCGGGACGAGCAGAACTAAGCTTGGGGATGCTGATACGTCTCCGACGTATCGATAATTTCTTGTGTTCCATGCCACATTATTGATGTTATCTACATGTTATATGCACACTTTATGTCATATTCGTGCATTTTCTGGAACTAACCTATTAACAAGATGCCGAAGTGCCAGTTGCCGTTTTCTGCTGTTTTTGGTTTCAGAAATCCTAGTAACGAAATATTCTCGGAATCGGACGAAATCAACGCCCAGGTTCCTATTTTCCCGGAACCATCCAGAACACTCGAGAGCTGCCAGAGATGGGCCGGGGGCCCCACACCACACCTGGCGCGGGCAGGCCCGGCCGCGCCACCGGTGGTGAGGGCACCTGGTGACCCCTGCGCCGCCTCTTCGCCTATATAAAGCCCCCTGATCAAAACCCGAGACCAATTTGACGAAAACCACGAAAACCTTCCAGAGCCGCCGCCATCGCGAAGCCAAGATCCGGGGACAGGATCTCTGTTCGGCACCGCCGGAGCGGGGAAGTGCCCCCGGAAGGCTTCTCCATCGACACCGCTGCCATCTCCACCGCCATCTTCATCACCGCTGCTCCCATGAGGAGGGAGTAGTTCTCCATCGAGGCTCGGGGCTGTACCGGTAGCTATGTGGTTCATCTCTCTTCCATGTACTTCAATACAATGATCTCATTGAGATTCATATGAGTTTGTATCACAATTTATCTATGTGCTACTCTAGTGATGTGTTATTAAAGTAGTTTTATTCCTCCTGCATGTGTGCAAAGGTGACAGTGCGTGCACCATGTTAGTACTTGGTTTATGCTATGATCATGATCTCTTGAAGATTGCGAAGTTAACTATTGCTATGATAATATTGATGTGATCTATTCCTCCTACATATGCATGAAGGTGACAGTGTGCATGCTATGCTAGTACTTGGTTTAGTCTGTTGATATATCTTACACTAAAGGTTACTAAAACATGAGCATTATTGTGGAGCTTGTTAACTCCGGCATTGAGGGTTCGTGTAATCCTACGCAATGTGTTCATCATCCAACAAAAGTGTAGAGTATGCATTTATCTATTCTGTTATGTGATCAATGTTGAGAGTGTCCACTAGTGAAAGTCTAATCCCTAGGCCTTGTTCCTAAATACTGCTGAGTTACTACTGCTTGTTTACTGTTTTACTGTGTTACTACTGCTGCAATACTACCACCATCAACTACACGCCAAGCACTTTTCACCGTTGCTACTGCTCATACTTATTCATACCACTGTATTTCACTATCTCTTCGCCGAACTAGTGCACCTATTAGGTGTGTTGGGGACACAAGAGACTTCTTGCTTTGTGGTTGCAGGGTTGCATGAGAGGGATATCTTTGACCTCTTCCTCCCTGAGTTCGATAAACCTTGGGTATCCACTTAAGGGAAACTTGCTGCTGTTCTACAAACCTCTGCTCTTGGAGGCCCAACACTGTCTACAAGAATAGAAGCTCCCGTAGACATCATACACCCCCTATACTTGTGGGTCATCAAGACTATTTTCTGGCAGTCGAGGGAAACAAACAAATATACATATGATAGAAACAATCATGCATCTTCCTTGTAAGCACAAACAATTTTAACTTCAGAATAATAAGCTATGAGCTAACAAGAAAGACAATGAAACATCTACATGTATTTCTCTTTTCTATTTAAACCTCAAAGTGTTGTTGCTATTGACCAATGCTAAGTTTGCCAAAACCAAATAGATTTATTCAATGCTCCCAAAGTGATACCAATACTAACAACAAGATGAATCATAGAGATTGCAAACTAAAATAAGATGTGCAATATGTAAATGATAAGACTTCTCATTAATATTCCATATCGATAACTCACACCAAGGGATACATAGACAACTAAAGGAGAGATACTTCCAAACGCAACCCATCTTATACGATAACTTCCCTATTCATGATATGACACTACTTGACAATAAAAGTAAAAGATAGTGATAATGTGATACCGCGGCACTCCCCCAAGCTTGGAACAAACCAAGGGGATGCCAATACCGATGATGAATTACTCCTTCGGCGATGGTGGTGATGAATTCCTGACAAGCTTCTCAATAAGCTCCTGAAGCTCGTCAATCCTGTATATGAGATTGCGAATCATCTCTGAATTGTGCTCGACGCGGTTAAGAGAGTCTGTCCGATGGCGAGTCCCAGCTCTTGGAGTTATTTCCCCACTCTTCAGCCTCAGGCTCCTTTTCTCCTGCAGTGTTAGAGCGATCTATATCCCACTGGCTAGGCAATGCTGCCTTGGGAGTCCCTTCAATTTGATTATTGAAAATTAGATTGTGGAAGGGGTGATGAGTGCCTGATGGAGATGTTTTCGGAGCTAGATAATGACGTGGAACCGCTCCTCCAGTGCGAATTCTTGCGCTCTTGTTTGCACTAAAAGGGTTGTCCACCACCTTGATGCTTGCAATGGTAGCACGCGGGTGTGCGCGCGAATCTTCCTCCACCTCTTCTTCATCCTCTTCCTTGACGTCCTTGTCTTCCTCTTTCCACCCAAGATCTCGATCTTCTTCATCTGGAAACTCCTTGCCCTTGTTCTTGGAGACCATGGTGCTTCTAGACTGAAAACAGATCCTGGCAGAAACAGCTCGAAACAAAACACGTCGAGAAAACGATATACGGACCTCCAGGGGTCCGGGGGATTATATAGCAAAAAATTTCTCGACAAAAGGAAAGTACCAGATCGAACCAGAGTCGGAAAGGGGCGACGGGGCGGCCAAACCCTAGGTCGGCGCGCCGGGCGGGCCGCGCCGGCACTTCGCTCCCTCGTGCGTCTTTTCCACTCCGTTTCGAACTCGTAATTTTTCATATTTTCTAAAAACAGCAAAAATAATGTTCGGAAAGTAAATCGCGAACTTTTCATTACCAGTACTGTTACCTATTCAAAGTCGAGTTCTGGCGGACTGTCAATTTGTCCTTTGATGAAAGCTTCCGGTGTTTCCACTTGAATAATATCAATATCAACATTATAAGAATCACCCGAGATATAATGCTTGAGTCTTTGTCCATTCACCACTTGCGTAGCATTGCCTTGGAGAGAGCTAATTTTGATTGCTCCTGAACGATACACCTCCTCGACAACATATGGTCCTTCCCATTTCGAGAGTAATTTCCCTGCAAAGAATCTGAGACGAGACCGATACAATAGGACTTTATCCCCAATATTAAACTCTCTTTTGATGATCCTCCTATCATGCCATTTTTTAACTTTTTCTTTAAAGAGTTTAGCATTTTCATAAGCTTCACTTCTCCATTCATCTAGAGAACTTAATTGTAGCAACCTCTTATCACCGGCAAGTTTAGGATCTTTATTTAATTCTCTAACAGCCCTATAAGCTTTGTGTTCTAGCTCTAAAGGTAAATGACAAGCTTTTCCATAAACCATTTTATAAGGTGACATTCCCATGGGGTTTTTATAAGCAGTTCTATAAGCCCATAGTGCATCCTTCAATTTACTAGCCCAATTCTTTCTAGTTTTATTAACGGTCTTTCCCAAAATAGATTTAATCTCTCTATTTGATAATTCTACTTGACCACTAGTTTGAGGATGATAAGCAGAAGCAATTCTATGATTAATACCATACTTAGCAAGAGTTTTTCTAAAACCTCCATGAATAAAATGAGAACCTCCATCAGTCATAATATATCTAGGCACTCCAAATCTAGGAAAAATAATATCCAAAAGCATTCTTAAAGAGGTCTCACCATCAGCACTTTTTGTAGGTATGGCTTCCACCCATTTAGTAACATAATCAACAGCAACAAGTATGTGAGTGTTACCTTCTGAAGACGGAAAAGGTCCCATGAAGTCAAATCCCCAACAATCAAATGGTTCAATAACAAGAGTATAATTCATAGGCATTTCATTGCGTCTGGAGATATTACCAACCCTTTGGCATTCATCACAAGATAGAATAAACTTTCTCGCATCCTTGAAGAGAGTTGGCCAATAAAAACCTGATTGTAGAACTTTTTGCGCGGTTCTTTCTCCGGCGTGATGTCCTCCATAAGCACTGCCATGACATTTACTCAATATCTCTTGTTGTTCATATTCGGGAACACATCTTCGCATAATACCATCCACTCCTTCTTTATATAAGTGTGGGTCATCCCAGAAATAATGCCTCAAATCATAAAAGAATTTCCTCCTTTGCTGAGCTGAAAAGGTTGGAGGCAAGTACTTGGAAACAATAAAGTTAGCATAATCAGCATACCAAGGACTGTCTCGCGAGCTCACCTTTATCACAGCCAATTGTTCATTTGGAAAACTATCATTAACAGGAACAGGATCATAAGCAATATTTTCCAATCTAGACAAATTATCAGCAACAGGATTATCAGCACCTTTCCTATCTACAATATGTAAATCAAATTCTTGCAAAAGAAGTACCCATCTAATAAGCCTCGGCTTAGCATCTTTCTTTGTCATTAGGTATCTAATTGCAGCATGATCAGTATGAATAGTAACTTTTGAATCAACAATATAAGATCTAAATTTATCACAAGCAAAGACTACAGCTAATAATTCCTTTTCAGTTGTAGCATAATTTCTTTGAGCAGCATCAAGAGTTTTACTAGCATAATGAATAACATTCAGTTTTTTATCTACTCGCTGTCCAAGAACAGCGCCTACAGCAAAATCACTAGCATCACACATAATTTCAAATGGTAAATTCCAATCAGGAGGTTCAACTATAGGAGCAGTTGTTAAGGCTTTCTTAAGAGTTTCAAAAGCTTCCTTACAATCATCATCAAAAACAAATGGTACATCTTTTTGAAGAAGATTAGTAAGAGGCTTTGAAATCTTGGAGAAATCTTTAATAAACCTCCTATAAAACCCAGCATGACCAAGAACACTACGAATACCTTTAACATCCCTTGGATAGGGCATCTTCTCAATTGCTTCAACTTTAGCTCTATCAACTTCAATACCTCTCTCGGAAATTTTATGTCCCAATACAATTCCTTCATTAACCATAAAGTGGCATTTCTCCCAATTAAGAACAAGGTTAGTTTCTTCACATCTCTGCAAAACTTTATCAAGGTTTCGCAAGCAACTATCAAAAGAATTCCCATAAACGGAAAAATCATCCATGAATACCTCTACAATACTTTCACAAAAACCATGAAAAATAGCAGACATGCATCTTTGAAAAGTAGCAGGAGCATTACATAAACCAAAAGGCATACGTCTATAAGCATAAGTTCCATAGGGACAAGTAAAGGTGGTTTTCTCTTGATCTTTAGCTTTAACAGCAATTTGTGAAAATCCAGAATAACCATCAAGAAAACAAAAATGAGTATTTTTAGACAATCTTTCTAGCATTTGATCAATAAATGGTAAAGGGTAATGATCTTTCTTAGTAACTTTATTAACTTTTCGAAAATCAATGCACATTCTATACCCTACAACCACTCTTTGAGGAATGAGCTCATCATTATCATTAGGCACAACAGTCATACCTCCTTTCTTGGGAACGCAATGTACAGGACTAACCCATCTACTATCAGCAATAGGATATATAATACCAGCTTCAAGAAGTCGTAATACCTCATTCCTTACCACTTCCTTCATCTTCGGAATTAGACGACGCTGAGGTTCAACAACAGGCTTTGCATCATCTTCCATATTAATAGCATGTTGGCAAATAGATGGAGAAATCCCCTTCAAATCATCAAGAGTATAGCCAATAGCGCCTCGATGCTTCTTCAATATTTGCAATAATCTTTCTTCTTCAAACTCTGTAAGCTTAGAACTAATAATAACAGGATATATTTTCTTATCATCAATATGAGCATATTTAAGATTATCAGGCAAAGGCTTTAAATCAAAAACAGGATCTTCCTTTGGTGGCGGTGTTGTACCCAAGTCTTCCACCGGTAAATCATGCTTGAGAATAGGTTGGCGAAGAAAAATCTCCTCAAGCTCATCTCTTTCTTTCCTAAAAACTTCACTCTCGCTATCCTCCAAATGTTGCTGCAAAGGATTATTAGGAACAAGAACAATAGATGCACACTGCTCCATTTTAAAATCATTACTAGGCAAATCAGCTTTATAAGGAGTTTTAGTAAATTTAGAGAAGTTAAACTCATAAGATTCACCAGCAAATTTAGTCAAAATTTTCTCTTTCTTGCAATCTATAATAGCTCCACAAGTATTTAGAAAAGGTCTACCAAAAATGATAGGACAATAATCACTAGCAGCAGAACCAAGTACCAAAAAGTCAGCAGGATATTTAATCTTACCGCATAAAACTTCCACATCTCGGACAATACCAATTGGTGAAATAGTTTCTCTATTAGCCAGCTGAATAACCACATCAATATCTTCAAGTTCACAAGAATCAATTTCGTGCATAATCTCCGTGTAAAGCTCATACGGAATAGCACTAACACTTGCACCAATATCACATAATCCATAATAGCAATGATCACCAATTTTAACAGATAGCATAGGAACACTAGCTTGTTTGGGTTTATTAGGATGTGAAACAATATTAGAAGCATCTTCACAGAAAATAATATGACCATCCTCAACATTTTCAGTCACAAGATCTTTAACAATTGCAACAGCAGGTTCAACTTTTATTTGTTCTTCAGGTTCTCTAGGTTTCTTTTCACTTTTATGAACCGCACTATTTATAACAGAGTACTCTTTCATTTTAGCAGGGAAAGGAGTTTTTTCAATATAAACTTCAGGAATAACACGATCAGCAGTTTCAATTACAACACACTTATTAATAGATGAATCAATTTTATCTTTATATGGTTCATGATACTTATCAAAATTCTTCTTAGGCAATTCATAATGAGAGGCAAAAGCTTTATAAAGATTTACAGCAACTTGGGAATCAAGACCATATGTAGCACTCATATTACGAAATAAATCAGTATCCATAAAAGCTTCAATGCATTTGTAATCATAAATTATACCTGATTCTCTATCCTTGTCGTTCTCCCAACCTTCAGTATTTTCTTGGATTCGATCAAGAAGGTCCCTTTTAAACTCTTCTTTGTTGCGTGTAAATGATCCAGAACAAGAAGTATCCAGCAAAGTCTTGTCTTGAAAAGAAAGTCTTGCATAGAAGTTATCAATAATAACATTACCAGGAAGCTCATGAATGGGGCATTTGAGCATTAAAGACTTCAATCTCCCCCAAGCTTGGGCAATACTCTCTCCATCATGAGGCCAAAAATTATATATGCGATTCCGATCCTTATGAATTTCACTTGGAGGATAGAACTTAGAATAAAACCGGGGCACAATATCATTCCATTCAAGAGAATCCCCATTATCCAGTAATTTATACCAATGCGCCGCCTTACCGGACAGCGATAAAGAGAATAATTTCTTCCTCACTTCATCCATAGCAATACCTGCACATTTGAATAACCCACATAATTCATGCAAAAACAGTAAATGATCACCGGGGTGGACAGTTCCATCCCCTTCATAGCGGTTATCCATAACACGTTCAATAATTTTCATAGGTATTTTATATGGTATCACTTCCTCACCTGGCGCCTCATCTACTACCGTTGCAGTAGTAGTAGATTTCCCAAATAGAAATTGAAGAGAAGAGCTCTCCATAATGACTTATGGCAGCAGGCAGAAATAAAATCAGCACAACAGTAAAGGTTTTCCTTACCAATTCCACTTACCAATAGCGCTTCACTCCCCGGCAACGGCGCCAGGTGAGGAAGTGATACCATATAAAATACCTATGAAAATGCCAGACCGAGAGCCACGATACGGAAAACCTTCCGGAGACGCCGTCACCGCCGATCCCATCTCGGGGGATCCCGGAGATCGCCTCCGGCACCCCGGAGAGGGGAATCATCTCCGGAGGACTCTACACCGCCATGGTCGCCTCCGGAGTGATGAGTGAGTAGTCTACCCCTGGACTATGGGTCCATAGCAGTAGCTAGATGGTTGTCTTCTCCCCATTGTGCTATCATTGTCGGATCTTGTGAGCTGCCTATCATGATCAAGATCATCTATATGTAATTCTATATGTTGCGTTTGTTGGGATCCGATGAATAGAGAATACTTGTTATGTTGATTATCAAAGTTATGCTATGTGTTGTTTAAGATCTTGCATGCTCTCCGTTACTAGTAGATGCTCTGGCCAAGTAGATGCTTTTAACTCCAAGAGGGAGTACTTATGCTCGATAGTGGGTTCATGCCTGCATTGACACCTGGGACAGTGACAGAAAGTTCTAAGGTTGTGTTGTGCTGTTGCCACTAGGGATAAAACATTGATGCTATGTCTAAGGATGTAGTTGTTGATTACATTACGCACCATACTTAATGCAATTGTCTGTTGCTTTGCAACTTAATACTGAAGGGGTTCGGATGATAACCTGAAGGTGGACTTTTTAGGCATAGATGCAGTTGGATGGCGGTCTATGTACTTTGTCGTAATGCCCAATTAAATCTCACTATACTCATCATGATATGTATGTGCATTGTCATGCTCTCTTTATTTGTCAATTGCCCAACTGTAATTTGTTCACCCAACATGCTGTTCGTCTTATGGGAGAGACACCTCTAGTGAACTGTGGACCCCGGTCCAATTCTCTTACTGAAATACAATCTACTGCAATACTTGTTTTACTGTTTTCTCTGCAAACAATCATCTTCCACACAATACGGTTAATCCTTTGTTACAGCAAGCCGGTGAGATTGACAACCTCACTGTTTCGTTGGGGCAAAGTACTTTGGTTGTGTTGTGCGGGTTCCACGTTGGCGAATCTCTCGGTGTTGCGCCGCACTACATCCCGTCGCCATCAACCTTCAACGTGCTTCTTGGCTCCTCCTGGTTCGATAAACCTTGGTTTATTTCTGAGGGAAAACTTGCTGCTGTGCTCATCATACGCTGATACGTCTATTCAAGGAAGAGGATTCCTCAACAATGAAGATTATTTAGCCGTATGTAGTTTCAGGGGAGGAACCTTATGCTTGGGGATGCTGATACGTCTCCAACGTATCGATAATTTCTTGTGTTCCATGCCACATTATTGATGTTATCTACATGTTTTATGCACACTTTATGTCATATTCGTGCATTTTTGGAACTAACCTATTAACAAGATGCCGAAGTGCCATTCCTGTTTTGCTGTTTTTGGTTTCAGAAATCCTAGTAAAGAAATATTCTCGGAATTGGACGAAATAAAAGCCCAGAGGCCTATTTTTACACGAAGCTTCCAGAAGACCGAAGACAAGACGAAGAGGGGCCACGGGGTGGCCAAACCCTAGGGCGGCGCGGCCCCCCCTGGCCGCGCCGGCCCATGGTTTGGGCCCCCGTGCCGCCTCTCGACCTACCCTTCCGCCTACTTAAAGCCTCCGTGACGAAACCCCCATACAGAGAGCCACGATACGAAAACCTTCCAGAGACGCCGTCACCGCCGATCCCATCTCGGGGGATCCTGGAGATCGCCTCCGGCACCCTGCCGGAGAGGGGAATCATCTCCCGGAGGACTCTACACCGCCATGGTCGCCTCCGGAGTGATGAGTGAGTAGTCTACCCCTGGACTATGGGTCCATAGCAGTAGCTAGATGGTTGTCTTCTCCCCATTGTGCTATCATTGTCGGATCTTGTGAGCTGCCTATCATGATCAAGATCATCTATATGTAATTCTATATGTTGCGTTTGTTGGGATCCGATGAATAGAGAATACTTGTTATGTTGATTATCAAAGTTATGCTATGTGTTGTTTAAGATCTTGCATGCTCTCCGTTATTAGTAGATGCTCTGGCCAAGTAGATGCTTTTAACTCCAAGAGGGAGTACTTATGCTCGATAGTGGGTTCATGCCTGCATTGACACCTGGGACAGTGACAGAAAGTTCTAAGGTTGTGTTGTGTTGTTGCCACTAGGGATAAAACATTGATGCTATGTCTAAGGATGTAGTTGTTGATTACATTACGCACCATACTTAATGCAATTGTCTGTTGCTTTGCAACTTAATACTGGAGGGGGTTCGGATGATAACCTGAAGGTGGACTTTTTAGGCATAGATGCAGTTGGATGGCGGTCTATGTACTTTGTCGTAATGCCCAATTAAATCTCACTATACTCATCATGATATGTATGTGCATTGTCATGCTCTCTTTATTTGTCAATTGCCCAACTGTAATTTGTTCACCCAACATGCTTTGTCTTATGGGAGAGACACCTCTAGTGAACTGTGGACCCCGGTCCAATTCTCTTTACTGAAATACAATCTGCTGCAATACTTGTTTTACTGTTTTTTCTTCGCAAACAATCATCTTCCACACAATACGGTTAATCCTTTGTTACAGCAAGCCGATGAGATTGACAACCTCACTGTTTCGTTGGGGCAAAGTACTTTGGTTGTGTTGTGCGGGTTCCACGTTGGCGCCGGAATTGCGCCGCACTACATCCCGCCGCCATCAACCTTCAACGTGCTTCTTGGCTCCTCCTGGTTCGATAAACCTTGGTTTCTTTCTGAGGGAAAACTTGCTGCTGTGCTCATCATACCTTCCTCTTGGGGTTGCCCAACGAACGTGTGAAATACACGCCATCAAGCATATTTTCTGGCGCCGTTGCCGAGATCAAGACACGCTGCAAGGGGAGTCTCCACTTCTCAATCTCTTTACTTTGTTTTTGTCTTGCTTTATTTTATTTACTACTTTGTTTGCTGCACTAAATAAAAATACAAAAAAATTAGTTGCTAGTTTTACTTTATTTGCTATCTTGTTTGCTATATCGAAAACACAAAAAAATTAGTTTACTTGCATTTACTTTATCTAGTTTGCTTTATTTACTGTTGCTAAAATGGCTACCCTGAAAATACTAAGTTGTGTGACTTCACAACCACAAATAATAATGATTTCTTATGCACACCTATTGCTCCACCTGCTACTACAGCAGAATTCTTTGAAATTAAACCTGCTTTACTGAATCTTGTTATGAAAGATCAATTTTCTGGAATTAGTTCTGATGATGCTGCTGCCCATCTTAATAATTTTGTTGAACTATGTGAAATGCAAAAATATAAAGATGTAGATGGTGATATTATTAAACTAAAATTGTTCCCTTTCTCATTAAGAGGAAGAGCTAAAGATTGGTTGCTATCTCTGCCTAAGAATAGTATTGATTCATGGACTAAATGCAAGGATGCTTTTATTGGTAGATATTATCCCCTGCTAAAATTATATCTTTGAGGAGTAGCATAATGAATTTTAAACAATTAGATACTGAACATGTTGCTCAAGCTTGGGAAAGAATGAAATCTCTAGTTAAAAATTGCCCAACCCATGGACTGACTACTTGGATGATCATCCAAACCTTCTATGCAGGACTAAATTTTTCTTCGCGGAATTTATTGGATTCAGCTGCTGGAGGTACCTTTATGTCCATCACTCTTGGTGAAGCAACAAGGCTTCTTGATAATATGATGATCAACTACTCTGAATGGCACACGGAAAGAGCTCCACAAGGTAAGAAGGTAAATTCTGTTGAGGAATCCTCTTCCTTGAATGATAAGGTTGATGCTATTATGTCTATGCTTGTAAATGATAGGACTAATATTGATCCTAATAATGTTCCGTTAGCTTCATTGGTTGCACAAGAAGAACATGTTGATGTAAACTTCATTAAAAATAATAATTTCAACAACAATGCTTACCGGAACAATTCTAGTAACAACTATAGGCCATATCCTTATAATAATGGTAACGGCTATGGTAATTCTTATGGAAATTCTTGGTAAAATTGATATTCTTGTTTCTAGAGTTGATAGTCTTGCCTCTGATGTTGATCTTTTGAAATCAAAAGTTTTGCCTAATGAGAATTATCATAATAAAATTACTACTACAGCAAATGCCATTCAAGTTAGAATTAATGAGAATATAAGATTAATGGCTGAACTGCGTGCTAGGTGGGATAGAGAAGAAAATGAAAAACTAGCTAAAGAGAAGAATATAGCTAAAGTTTGGACTATTACCACCACTAGTAATGCTAATGCTACACATGTTGCTGCACCTCCTACTCATACTAATAAAAGAATTGGTGTTAGCAATGTTTCCACTTCTAATGCAAAGCGCGAAAAACTGCCTGAAACTGCTAAAACTGCTGAAACTGCCTGTGATAAAGCTGCTGAAATTTTTTCCAACATTGGGGATGATGATCCCATTGCTTTAGATTATAATGGTTTGAATTTTGATGATTGCCACATCTCTGAAGTTATAAAGTTCTTGCAAAAACTTGCTAAAAGTCCTAATGCTAGTGCTATAAATTTGGCTTTCACGCATCATATTACAAATGCTCTCATAAAAGCTAGAGAAGAGAAATTAGAGCGCGAAGCCTCTATTCCTAAAAAGCTAGAAGATGGTTGGGAGCCCATCATTAAGATGAAGGTTAAAGATTTTGATTGTAATGCTTTATGTGATCTTGGTGCAAGTATTTCTGTTATGCCTAAGAAAATTTATAATATGCTTGACTTGCCACCATTGAAAAATTGTTATTTGGATGTTAATCTTGCTGATCATTCTACAAAGAAACCTTTGGGTAAAGTTGATAATGTTCGCATTACCGTTAACAATAATCTTGTTCCCGTTGATTTTGTTGTCTTGGATATTGAATGCAATGCATCTTGTCCAATTATATTGGGAAGACCTTTTCTTCGAACTGTTGGTGCTATTATTGATATGAGGGAAGGTAATATAAAATATCAATTTCCTCTCAAGAAAGGTATGGAACACTTCCCTAGAAAGAGAATAAAGGTACCTTATGATTCTATTATTAGAACAAACTATGATGTTGATGCTTCATCTCTCGATGTTACTTGATACACACTTTCTGCGCCTAGCTGAAAGGCGTTAAAGAAAAGCGCTTATGGGAGACAACCCATGTTTTTACCTACAGTACTTTGTTTTTATTTTGTGTCTTGGAAGTTGTTTACTACTGTAGAAACCTCTCCTTATCTTAGTTTTGAGTTTTGTTGTGCCAAGTTAAGCCGTTGATAGAAAAGTAAGTACTAGATTTGGATTACTGCGCAGTTCCAGATTTCTTTGCTGTCACGAATCTGGGTCTATCTCCCTGTAGGTAGCTCAGAAAATTACGCCAATTTACGAGCATGATCCTCAGATATGTACGCAACTTTCATTCAATTTGAGCATTTTCGTTTGAGCAAGTCTGGTGCCATTTTAAAATTCGTCAATACGAACTGTTCTGTTTTGACAGATTCTGTCTTTTATTTCGCATTGCCTCTTTCGCTATGTTGGATGAATTCCTTTGATCCACTAATGTCCAGTAGCATTATGCAATGTCCAGAAGTGTTAAGAATGATTGTGTCACCTCTGAATATGTCAATTTATATTGTGCACTAACCCTCTAATGAGTTGTTTCGAGTTTGGTGTGGAGGAAGTTTTCAAGGGTCAAGAGAGGAGTATGATGCAACGTGATCAAGGAGAGTGAAAGCTCTAAGCTTGGGGATGCACCCGTGGTTCACCCCTGCATATATCAAGAAGACTCAAGCGTCTAAGCTTGGGGATGCCCAAGGCATCCCCTTCTTCATCGACAAATTATCAGGTTCCTCCCCTGAAACTACATTTTTATTCGGCCACATCTTATGTGCTTTTTCTTGGAGCGTCGGTTTGTTTTTGTTTTTGTTTTGTTTGAATAAAATGGATCCTAGCATTCACTTTATGGGAGAGATACACACTCCGCTGTAGCATATGGACAAATATGTCCTTGGTTTCTACTCATAGTATTCATGGCGAAGTTTCTCCTTCGTTAAATTGTTATATGGTTGGAATTGGAAAATGATACATGTAGTAATTGCTAAAAATGTCTTGGGTAATGTGATACTTGGCAATTGTTGTGCTCATGTTTAAGCTCTTGCATCATATGCTTTGCACCCATTAATGAAGAAATACATAGAGCATGCTAAAATTTGGTTTGCATATTTGGTTTCTCTAAGGTCTAGATAATTTCTAGTATTGAGTTTGAACAACAAGGAAGACGGTGTAGAGTCTTATAATGTTTTCAATATGTCTTTTATGTGAGTTTTGCTGCACCGGTTCATCCTTGTGTTTGTTTCAAATAACCTTGCTAGCCTAAACCTTGTATCGAGAGGGAATACTTCTCATGCATCCAAAATACTTGAGCCAACCACCATGCCATTTGTGTCCACCATACCTACCTATACTACATGGTATTTTCCCGCCATTCCAAAGTAAATTGCTTGAGTGCTACCTTTAAAATTCCATCATTCACCTTTGCAATATATAGCTCATGGGACAAATAGCTTAAAAACTATTGTGGTATTGAATATGTAATTATGCACTTTATCTCTTATTAAGTTTCTTGTTGTGCGATAACCATGCTTACTGGGGAACGCCATCAACTCATTGTTGAATTTCATGTGAGTTGCTATGCATGTTCGTCTTGTCTGAAGTAAGGGCGATCTACACTGAGTTGAATGGTTTGAGCATGCATATTGTGAGAGAAGAACATTGGGCCGCTAACTAAAGCCATGATTCATGGTGGAAGTTTCAGTTTTGGACAAATATCCTCAAATCTCTAATGAGAAAAGAATTAATTGTTGTCAAATGCTTAAAGCATTAAAAGAGGAGTCCATTATCTGTTGTCTATGTTGTCCCGGTATGGATGTCTAAGTTGAGAATAATCAAAAGCGAGAAATCCAAAATGCGAGCTTTCTCCTTAGACCTTTGTACAGGCGGCATAGAGGTACCCCTTTGTGAAACTTGGTTAAAGCATATGTATTGCGGTGATAATCCAGGTAGTCCAAGCTAATTAGGACAAGGTGCGGGCACTATTAGTACACTATGCATGAGGCTTGCAACTTATAAGATATAATTTACATGATGCATATGCTTTATTACTACCGTTGACAAAATTGTTTCATGTTTTCAAAATCAAAGCTCTAGCACAAATATAGCAATCGATGCTTTTCCTCTATGAGGACCATTCTTTTACTTTCAATGTTGAGTCAGTTCACCTATTTCTCTCCACCTCAAGAAGCAAACACTTGTGTGAACTGTGCATTGATTCCTACATACTTGCTTATTGCACTTATTATATTACTCTATGTTGACAATATCCATGAGATATACATGTTACAAGTTGAAAGCAACCGCTGAAACTTAATCTTCTTTGTGTTGCTTCAATACCTTTACTTTGAATTATTGCTTTATGAGTTAACTCTTATGCAAGACTTATTGATGCTTGTCTTGAAGTGCTATTCATGAAAAGTCTTTGCTTTATGATTCACTTGTTTACTCATGTCATACACATTGTTTTGATCGCTGCATTCTTTACATATGCTTTACAAATAGTATGATCAAGATTATGATGGCATGTCACTCCAGAAATTATCTTTGTTATCGTTTTACCTGCTCGGGACGAGCAGAACTAAGCTTGGGGATGTTGATACGTCTCCAACGTATCGATAATTTCTTGTGTTCCATGCCACATTATTGATGTTATCTACATGTTTTATGCACACTTTATGTCATATTCGTGCATTTTCTGGAACTAACCTATTAACAAGATGCCGAAGTGCCGTTCTGTTTTTTTGTTTTTGGAAATCCTAGTAAAGAAATATTCTCGGAATTGGACGAAATAAAAGCCCAGAGGCCTATTTTTACACGAAGCTTCCAGAAGACCGAAGACAAGACGAAGAGGGGCCACGGGGTGGCCAAACCCTAGCGGCGCGGCCCCACCCCTGGCCGCGCCGGCCTATGGTTTGGGCCCCCGTGCCGCCTCTCGACCTACCCTTCCACCTACTTAAAGCCTCCGTGACGAAACCCTCGCCGAGAGCCACGATACGGAAAACCTTCCGAGACGCGCCGTCCGCCGATCTCTCGGGATCCTGGAGATCGCCTCCGGCACCCCGGAGAGGGGAATCATCTCCCGGAGGACTCTACACGGCCATGGTCGCCTCCGGAGTGATGAGTGAGTAGTCTACCCCGGACTATGGGTCCATAGCAGTAGCTAGATGGTTGTCTTCTCCCCATTGTGCTATCATTGTCGGATCTTGTGAGCTGCCTATCATGATCAAGATCATCTATATGTAATTCTATATGTTGCGTTTGTTGGGATCCGATGAATAGAGAATACTTGTTATGTTGATTATCAAAGTTATGCTATGTGTTGTTTAAGATCTTGCATGCTCTCCGTTATTAGTAGATGCTCTGGCCAAGTAGATGCTTTTAACTCCAAGAGGGAGTACTTATGCTCGATAGTGGGTTCATGCCTGCATTGACACCTGGGACAGTGACAGAAAGTTCTAAGGTTGTGTTGTGCTGTTGCCACTAGGGATAAAACATTGATGCTATGTCTAAGGATGTAGTTGTTGATTACATTACGCACCATACTTAATGCAATTGTCTGTTGCTTTGCAACTTAATACTGGAGGGGGTTCGGATGATAACCTGAAGGTGGACTTTTTAGGCATAGATGCAGTTGGATGGCGGTCTATGTACTTTGTCGTAATGCCCAATTAAATCTCACTATACTCATCATGATATGTATGTGCATTGTCATGCTCTCTTTATTTGTCAATTGCCCAACTGTAATTTGTTCACCCAACATGTTGTTCGTCTTATGGGAGAGACACCTCTAGTGAACTGTGGACCCCGGTCCAATTCTCTTTACTGAAATACAATCTGCTGCAATACTTGTTTTACTGTTTTCTCGCAAACAATCATCTTCCACACAATACGGTTAATCCTTTGTTACAGCAAGCCGGTGAGATTGACAACCTCACTGTTTCGTTGGGGCAAAGTACTTTGGTTGTGTTGTGCAGGTTCCACGTTGGCGCCGGAATCCCTGGTGTTGCGCCGCACTACATCCCGCCGCCATCAACCTTCAACGTGCTTCTTGGCTCCTCCTGGTTCGATAAACCTTGGTTTCTTTCTGAGGGAAAACTTGCTGCTGTGCTCATCATACCTTCCTCTTGGGGTTGCCCAACGAACGTGTGAAATACACGCCATCAAGCATATTTTCTTGGAGCTCCCGGCGAGGATGCTTGTCAAACATTTTCAAATGATTCAAACTCAAATTGATCTCACTAACTAAAGTGCATGGTGGTTATAACATTGCTGAAGAACTCCCCACAAGCTTGGGGGGAGAAAATAGTCTTGATGACCCACAAGTATAGGGGATCGCAACAGTCTTCGAGGGAAGTATTACCCAATTTATTGATTCGACACAAGGGGAGACAAAGAATACTTGGAAGCCTTAACAACGGAGTTGTCAATTCAGTTGCACCTGGAAACAGACTTGCTCGCAAGAGTTTATCAGTAGTAACAGTTTTATAGCAGTAGCAGTAGTGAAATAACAGCAGCAGAGTAACAAAGACAGCAGTAGTGATTATAGTAAACAGCAGGATTAAAATACTGTAGGCACGGGGACGGATGACGGGCGTTGCATGGATGAGAGAAACTCATGTAACAATCATAGCAGGGCATTTGCAGATAATAATAAAACGGTGTCCAAGTACTAATCAATCAATAGGCATGTGTTCCAATTATAGTCGTACGTGCTCGCAATGAGAAACTTGCACAACATCTTTTGTCCTACCAGCCGGTGGCAGCCGGGCCTCAAGGGAAACTACTGGATATTAAGGTACTCCTTTTAATAGAGTACCGGAGCAAAGCATTAACACTCCGTGAACACATGTGATCCTCACGTTACTGCCATTCCCTCCGGTTGTCCCGATTTCTGTCACTTCGGGGCCATTGGTTCCGGACAGCAACATGTGTATACAACTTGCAGGTAAGACCATAAACAATGAATATCATGATGAAATAATAACATGTTCAGATCTGAGATCATGGCACTCGGGCCCTAGTGACAAGCATTAAGCATAACAAGTTGCAACAATATCATAAAAGTACCAATTACGGACACTAGGCACTATGCCCTAACAATCTTATGCTATTACATGACCAATCTCATCCAATCCCTACCATCCCCTTCGCCTACAGCGGGGGAATTACTCACACATGGATGGGGGAAACATTGCTGGTTGATGTAGAGGCGTTGGCGGTGATGGCGGTGATGATCTCCTCCAATTCCCCGTCCCGGCGGAGTGCCGAACGGAGACTTCTGGCTCCCGCGACGGAGTTTTGCGATGTGGCGTTCGGAGGGTTTCGCGACTTCGACTCTCTCTGTGTTTTTAGGTCGAAACGAATAAGTAGTCCGAAGGAGGGCGTCGGAGGCCGGCCGAGGGGGCCACACCACATGGCGCGCGGCCCCCCCTGGGCCGCGCCGCCTGGTGGTGTGGGGCCCTCGGGCCTCCACTTCAAGTGCCCTTCTGGCTCCGTTAGTTTCCTGGGAAAATAGGGCCTTCTGCATAAATTCCGAGGTTTTTCCCGAAAGTTGGATTTCTGCACAAAAACGAGACACCAGAGCAGTTCTGCTGAAAACAGCGTTAGTCCGTGTTAGTTGCATCCAAAATACACAAATTAGAGGTCAAACAATAGCAAAAGTGTTCGGGAAAGTAGATACGTTTTGGACGTATCAACTCCCCCAAGCTTAGCTTATTGCTTGTCCTCAAGCAATTCAGTTAACAACTGAGCGATAAAAGAACTTTCACGAACACATTTGCTCATATGATGTATATATTCTCATGATATGGCTAATACTTGAGCAGTTCATAATAAGGTACATGCAAATAAGATCATCTAACAGCTATGTCAATCATGAAGAGGTACCAACAATTAATAATAAGCATCATGAATCATGTATATAAGCAAGATTGCAATGTTCATAAGAGAGTATGATAAAGTGGTATCTCGCTTGCCTGTATTTGATTGGCAAAACATAAATGCCCGGGCACCTCTGGAGTTCATAGAAAGACTAGAAGTAGTGATTGTCAAAGATAAAAGCATCAAAGTTATACCACAATCAATCATATTTTGAGACAAGCATATTATACTAAGAATGACAGTTGTGCTCTCAAGAAAGTGCTCAAAGAAAGGATGGAGACACAACATAAAAGTAAAAGATTGACCCTTCGCAGAGGGAAGCAGGGATTAACATGCGCTAGAGCTTTTCATTTTTATAAATCAGGAGTAAAATTATTTTGAGAGGTGTTTGTTGTTGTCAACGAATGGTAATGGGTACACTAACTACCTCGCCAACCGGACTTTCAAGAGCGGCTCCCATGAATTATTGCATATTTATTTGGCACTCCTTCCAACCTTTCTTGCACAAACCATGGCTAACCGAATCCTCGGGTGCCTGCCAACAATCTCATACCATGAAGGAGTGCCTTTTTATTTTAGTTTTATTATGATGATGACACTCCCCCCAACCTTTGCTTACACAAGCCATGGCTAACCGAATCCTTCGGGTGCCGTCCAACAATCACAAACCATGGAGGAGTGTCTATTTAAGTTTAATTAATTCGGGACTGGGAATCCCATTGCCAGCTCTTTTTGCAAAATTATTGGATAAGCGGATGTGCCACTAGTCCATATGAGAGTCCGTCAAAAGTAAATGACAAGGTTGAAAGCTAAACACCACATACTTCCTCATGAGCTATAAAACATTAACACAAATTGAGAAGCATTTTGAATTGTTTAAAGGTAGCACTCAAGCAATTTACTTTGGAATGGCAGGAAATACCACATAGTAGGTAGGTATGGTGGACACAATTGGCATAGTGGTTGGCTCAAGGATTTTGGATGCATGAGAAGTATTACCTCTCGATACAAGGCTTAGGCTAGCAAGGTTATTTGAAGCAAACACAAGTATGAACCGGTACAGCAAAACTTACATAAGAACATATTGCAAGCATTATAATACTCTACACTGTCTTCCTTGTTGCTCAAACACTTTTACCAGAAAATATCTAGACCTTAAGAGAGATCAATTATGCAAACCAATTTTAACAAGCTTTACGGTAGTTCTCCACTAATAGGTTTAAACTACATGCAAAAACTTATGATCTACTTGAGAGCTCAAAACAATTGCCAAGTATCAAATTATCCAAGACATATGAGGCATTTTCCTTTTCCAACCAAATAAAGATAAGTATTGTAGCTTCCAACTTTTATCATTGAACATTAAAAGTAAAACGAAGAACAAGTGTTCATATGAAAAAGCGGAGCGTGTCTCTCTCCCAAACAAGGATTGCTAGGATCCGATCTTATTCAAACACAAACAAAAATAAAAACACACAGACGCTCCAAGTAAAGCACATATGATGTGACCGAATAAAAATATAGTTTCAGGGGAGGAACCTGATAAGTTGATGAAGAAGGGGATGCATTGGGCATCCCCAAGCTTAGACGCTTGAGTCTTCTTGAAATATGCAGGGATGAACCACGGGGGCATCCCCAAGCTTAGACTTTTCACTCTTCTTGATCATATATCATCCTCCTCTCTTGACCCTTGAAAACTTCCTTCACACCAAACTCGAAACAACTCATTAGAGGGTTAGTGGACAATAAAAATTAACATGTTCAGAGGTGACACAATCATTCTTAACACTTCTGAACATTGCATAAAGCTACTGGACATTAATGGATCAAAGAAATTCATCCAACATAGCAAAAGAGGCAATGCGAAATAAAAGGCAGAATCTGTCAAAACAGAACAGTCCGTAAAGATGGATTTTATTAGGCCACCAGACTTGCTCAAACGAAAATGCTCAAATTGAATGAAAGTTGCGTACATATCTGAGGATCACTCACGTAAATTGGCATAATTTTCTGAGTTACCTACAGAGAATTAGACCCAGATTCGTGACAGCAAAGAAATCTGTTTCTGCGCAGTAATCCAAATCTAGTACTTACTTTACTATCAAAGACTTTACTTGGCACAACAAAACACAAAACTAAGATAAGGAGAGGTTGCTACAGTAGTAAACAACTTCCAAGACACAAATATAAAATAAAGTACTGTAGCAAAATAACACATGGGTTATCTCCCAAGAAGTTCTTTTCTTTATAGCCATTAAGATGGGCTCAGCAGTTTTAATGATGCACTCGCAAGAAATAGTATTTGAAGCAAAAGAGAGCATCAAGAGGCAAATCCAAAACACATTTAAGCCTAACATGCTTCCTATGCATAGGAATCTTGTACACAAATAAATTCATGAAGAACAAAGTGACAAGCATAAGAAGATAAAACAAGAGTAACTTCAAAATTTTAAGCATATAGAGAGGTGTTTTAGTACCATGCAAATTTCTACAACCATATTTTCCTCTCTCATAATAATTTTCAGTAGCTTCATGAACAAACTCAACAATATAACTATCACATGCAGCATACTTTTCATGATTTCCAAACACATAATTTTTATCAAGTTCAAGAATAGTGGAATTAAAACTTTCAAACTTACTTTTATTAATAATATAACAAGGTAGTTGATCAATCTCAATAGATATGGGACTCATAGAATAAGTCAAGAACTCTCCAATCCCATTTTCATTAGTAGTACAATTAATATTATCAAGTAACATAGGACCATCATCTAGAGCTTTATCATAGACATTTGCCAAACAAAATTCTTTAGTACCATGCATTTCGACATCAGGCACAAACAAAGCATTATCATAAGATTTATCAAAGTAGCATGGATTATCATAGATAACAGTAGCATAATTATTTTCACAAGTTTTACTCATAGGGAATATTTCAAGAGAATCCACAGGAACATAACATTCAACCTCTTCCGGTAAGCATGGAGGACAATCAAATAGTGTAAGAGATAAAGAGTTACTCTCATTAGAAGGTTGGCATGGGTAGCTAATCCATTCTTCCTCCTTTTGTTCGTCGCTCTCCTCTTCTTTTTCATCCAATGAGCTTTCAGGTTCATCAATTTCCTCCTCTTTTTCATCCAATGAGCTTTCAGGTTCATCAATTTCTTCTTCCACAGGTTCCTGCAAATTGTGAGTGCATTCTTGTGCATTAATGTGTCTCTCTTTATAATCAAGGATATAAGGATTCCTACTGTAGCATTCTATGCAAGAATTAAGGATAGTAGAGACATAATCTTTAAGGCCCTTACAAACAACACAAGTTTCATAATTCTCAACCATGAAGGATTCTATCTCGGAGGCTCCCATAAATAAGACAAATTGTTCTACCTCTTCGAACCCATAATGAATATAGCAATTCCGATTATAGTTCTTAATTAAAAATTCCTCACTAAAGCCACATTGAAATTTAAGATGTTTAGTATCCTGTTGAGAGCAACAGTTTATATCATGGCATTCAAGCAAGATTTTAGCAATTGTATTCAATTTTTCTATCATAGCACTCATTATTTTACCAGTTCTTGATTCTCTATAACAATTATAACATTCTATAAGCTCCAAGTAGGTTGTTGGTTCTCCCATAAACAGTTTTTAATTTTTTGGTTTTTCAAATTTTTATGGATTTTTGGGTATATGAGACAAATAAAACAAGACAAAAATAAACTAAGCAAAAGTAAACTAAGCAAACTAATACTAGACAGAAATAAACTAAGCACAAGTAAACTAGACAAAAGTAAACTAAGCAAAACAAAATAAAATAAAAACAGAGAGAGAGGTAGAGTGTACTCCCCAGGTGAACTTATGAGTAGAGCTATGCCTCCCCGGCAACGGCGCCAGAAAATAGTCTTGATGACCCACAAGTATAGGGGATCGCAACAGTCTTCGAGGGAAGTATTACCCAATTTATTGATTCGACACAAGGGGAGACAAAGAATACTTGGAAGCCTTAACAACGGAGTTGTCAATTCAGTTGCACCTGGAAACAGACTTGCTCGCAAGAGTTTATCAGTAGTAACAGTTTTATAGCAGTAGAGTAGTGAAATAAGCAGAGTAACAAAGACAGCAGTAGTGATTATAGTAAACAGCAGGATTAAAATACTGTAGGCACGGGGACGGATGACGGGCGTTGCATGGATGAGAGAAACTCATGTAACAATCATAGCAGGGCATTTGCAGATAATAATAAAACGGTGTCCAAGTACTAATCAATCAATAGGCATGTGTTCCAATTATAGTCGTACGTGCTCGCAATGAGAAACTTGCACAACATCTTTTGTCCTACCAGCCGGTGGCAGCCGGGCCTCAAGGGAAACTACTGGATATTAAGGTACTCCTTTTAATAGAGTACCGGAGCAAAGCATTAACACTCCGTGAACACATGTGATCCTCACGTTCACTGCCATTCCCTCCGGTTGTCCCGATTTCTGTCACTTCGGGGCCATTGGTTCCGGACAGCAACATGTGTATACAACTTGCAGGTAAGACCATAAACAATGAATATCATGATGAAATAATAACATGTTCAGATCTGAGATCATGGCACTCGGGCCCTAGTGACAAGCATTAAGCATAACAAGTTGCAACAATATCATAAAAGTACCAATTACGGACACTAGGCACTATGCCCTAACAATCTTATGCTATTACATGACCAATCTCATCCAATCCCTACCATCCCCTTCGCCTACAGCGGGGGAATTACTCACACATGGATGGGGAAACATTGCTGGTTGATGTAGAGGCATTGGCGGTGATGGCGGTGATGATCTCCTCCAATTCCCCGTCCCGCGGAGTGCCGAACGGAGACTTCGGCTCCCGCGACGGAGTTTCGCGATGTGGCGGCGTTCTGGAGGGTTTCTGGCGACTTCGACTTCTCTCCGTGTTTTTAGGTCGAAACGAATAAGTAGTCCGAAGGAGGGCGTCGGAGGCCGGCCGAGGGGGCCACACCACTGGCCGCGCGGCCCCTGGGCCGCGCCCAGGTGGTGTGGGGCCCTCGGGCCTCCACTTCAAGTGCCCTTCTGGCTCCGTTGTTTCTGGGAAAATAGGGCCTTCTGCATAAATTCCGAGGTTTTTCCCGAAAGTTGGATTTCTGCACAAAAACGAGACACCAGAGCAGTTCTGCTGAAAACAGCGTTAGTCCGTGTTAGTTGCATCCAAAATACACAAATTATAGGTCAAACAATAGCAAAAGTGTTCGGGAAAGTAGATACGTTTTGGACGTATCAACTCCCCCAAGCTTAGCTTATTGCTTGTCCTCAAGCAATTCAGTTAACAACTGAGCGATAAAAGAACTTTCACGAACACATTTGCTCATATGATGTATATATTCTCATGATATGGCTAATACTTGAGCAGTTCATAATAAGGTACATGCAAATAAGATCATCTAATAGCTATATCAATCATGAAGAGGTACCAACAATTAATAATAAGCATCATGAATCATGTATATAAGCAAGATTGCAATGTTCATAAGAGAGTATGATAAAGTGGTATCTCGCTTGCCTGTATTTGATTGGCAAAACATAAATGCCCGGGCACCTCTGGAGTTCATAGAAAGACTAGAAGTAGTGATTGTCAAAGATAAAAGCATCAAAGTTATACCACAATCAATCATATTTTGAGACAAGCATATTATACTAAGAATGACAGTTGTGCTCTCAAGAAAGTGCTCAAAGAAAGGATGGAGACACAACATAAAAGTAAAAGATTGACCCTTCGCAGAGGGAAGCAGGGATTAACATGCGCTAGAGCTTTTCATTTTTATAAATCAGGAGTAAAATTATTTTGAGAGGTGTTTGTTGTTGTCAACGAATGGTAATGGGTACACTAACTACCTCGCCAACCGGACTTTCAAGAGCGGCTCCCATGAATTATTGCATATTTATTTGGCACTCCTTCCAACCTTTCTTGCACAAACCATGGCTAACCGAATCCTCGGGTGCCTGCCAACAATCTCATACCATGAAGGAGTGCCTTTTTATTTTAGTTTTATTATGATGATGACACTCCCCCAACCTTTGCTTACACAAGCCATGGCTAACCGAATCCTTCGGGTGCCGTCCAACAATCACAAACCATGGAGGAGTGTCTATTTAAGTTTAATTAATTCGGGACTGGGAATCCCATTGCCAGCTCTTTTTGCAAAATTATTGGATAAGCGGATGTGCCACTATTCCATATGAGAGTCCGTCAAAAGTAAATGACAAGGTTGAAAGCTAAACACCACATACTTCCTCATGAGCTATGAAACATTAACACAAATTAAGAAGCATTTTGAAGGTTTTAAAGGTAGCGCATGAGAATTTACTTGGAATGGTTTGAAATGCCATGCATAGGTATTTATGGTGGACACTCTGGAATAACTTGGTTTTCATGTGTTTGGAGGCACGAGCAGCGTTCCCGCTCAGTACAAGTGAAGGCTAGCAAGAGACTAGGGAGCGACAAATCAAGAGAGCAGTAACTGTCATAATCATGCTTGCGGCAAAATAAATTAACGGAGGCATAAAAGTGATACAAGAACTCTGAAGCAATATAGATCATCGAGGCTTAATTGACTTTTTGTTCAGTCATATGCATGCGTGAGCATGTGCCAAGTCGATATAAATGAATTATTCAGAGGAGGATACCACAATGCCATACTTACTTATGAATAAAACAATGCAAGCAAATATCCATGACATGCTACTCATATTAATAAATTGGAGCTAAACATGAGAGATCATGAACTACTAGACTTTCTTAAATAACATATACCTCACATGAACCAACTAAGCATGCTCACATGGATGAGTATATGTACAAAAATGAAAACAAATAGAGTTCATACCAGCCTCTCACCACAATCAGATTGTCGTAGATCGTCATTATTGCCTTTTCACTTGTGTAGCTTGGATAATATGAAATGAAAACCACGCTCCAGCCACCGAAGACCATTGAACTCATGATGAACTTTACAAACCAAAGAAGAACAGCAAATATTTTTGGTGTTTTCAAATTGCAAACAAGAACAAGAGGAAACAAGCAAACAAAGCAAAATCTTTTTGGGTTTTCTTATAGCAAACTAGCAATAGCAAATAAAGCGAAACAAATGCAAGAAACCAAAGCAAACAAATGGTGAAGAGAAACAACAGAAATATTTTTGGTCTTTTTGTGTTTTGGGAAAGAAACAAAGCAAGAACAAGAAATAGCAAACTAAAAGAAACACAGAAAAGCAAGATGGCAGAAATCTGCCAAAACTTGACAGCAGTACAGAAATCGATTTTTACAAAAATCTTACGTTGCTCAGTTCAAAAAGTGTTCAACTAATGAAAGTTAGATAACAACCTGGGGAACCTGCACAAAAATTTTCAACTCAAAATAACGTTCTGGCTGTGCGCACGAATTTTTACGGTAACAGCCCAGAATCTGTTTTCAGGCAGCACTTCCCCAAATATCATCTTCCTCTCATTAGAAAACCACTCAAAGAGACTAAACAAGTATATACAAGTATCCAGCAATCATAATATGCAAATAATGAGTGATGCCGGTATACCTCCCCCCAAGCTTAGGCTTTTGGCCTAAGTGGAGTTCAATCCCATCGATCCCATGAAGTAGTATCTCCGTAATATGAAGATGGGTCGTATTCCGGGTATGTGCTAGAAGAAGCACCCGGATATGTGACGGTGTGGTCGTAGGAGGTCCCGACGTCCTCGGAGTCATGTTGCTGGTGGAACTCTTGTATCTTCATATGTTCTTCCACCTCCTCCTTAGTGCGCGACCATGGTTGCCTGTCAATATCAAACAAGCCTGGCTGGGGAAGAGGGATTTCTTTCTCATCCCCGTCAGCAAACAACATTCTATAGGCCATATTATCCAAAGTAGACTCAGTGGTAACAAAATGATGACTCTTCATGGCAGCAATATCAAGTCTCCTAGGGGCCAATGGCACATCATTAGGATCAATAGGAAGATCTAGATATGTTAAAACGCGCAGTGCAATAGTTCCTCCAAAAATAGGTCCCCTGGTAGACAGGCGGCGAGCAATAAGAGCACCAAGGTGATAAGATGTTTGACCAGTAAGTGCAATGTTCAAGAAAGCAAGATGGTAGCTAGAAATATTACTAGTGTTCTCCCTACCAAGAATGCTAGTAGCAATGTAGTATGCAAAATATTTAATGGCGGGGAGTTGAATGTTCCTTATCTTGCCCCGCTGAATGGTGCGACAGTCATCATTGGTGATCCCTCGGTAGAGCTCCAACAAGTCCCGAGGGTTGTCATCAATCCTACTTGCTGTACCTGCAGGGTCAATATCCAAAGCAAGACAAAAATCCTTCAATTGCATAGTAACAGGATTACCATAAATCCTGAATGCAACCGTTGGCTCATATTGTTTATTGTCAAACTGGAAACTCTCGACGAAAATTTTTGTGAGCATATAATACTGCTCCCTTTCATCTCCCATATAGGTAGTTAACCCTGCCCTGTTGACAAGGGTCAAGAAATCCTCCAGTATCCCTGCATTCCTTAGAAAATCATAGCATGGAAAAGTAGAAGCATTAGGAGGACCGTTGTCCTCTTCAGGCGCGAAGCTAGGCGCGAGGATGTCTTCATTGTATGATTGCCTAATCCGGGTGGCGGCCCTAGAAGGCCTCCCGGTGCTGGTTGTCCCCTTCTTGAACAACTCTCCAAATTTGAACTTCTTCATTTTCTGAAATTTTCAACAAACAATATAAAACTTGATTTGGTGACATATAATTGAGGGAAACTACTATAGGAACTTGCTAGAGTACTAAACATGCATCAAAACTAGTTTTTACCACTTAGAACAAGCATGCAAGCTCACTAAACATGTTACCTACAGCAGCAAAATATTCAAGATATACTCAACCAAACAAAATTCTACTTGGATGGGTGGAGGAGTCACATACCGAAGAGCAAATGTGCCAAATTTCAGACAGAAATCTGGGCTGAGCAAAGAGATCGAGAAATCTGGAGCTCTGGAGCAAAAACGCGAGAGAGATGAACTTGGTACGAGTTTTTTCGGGAGAGAGAAAGTGCTGGGAGGAAGAGATGGCAAGGTGGGGCAAGGAGGGGCCCACACCACATGGTGGCGCGGCCCCCAAGAAAGTGTTCGGGAACAAAATTATCGATACGTTAATCGGCATCCCCACAGGCTCCACAAACTACATAAGGTATAATTCTGTTGAGGAATCCTCTTCCTTGAATGATAAGGTTGATGCTATTATGTCTATGCTTGTGAATGATAGGACTAATATTGATCCTAATAATGTTCCGTTAGCTTCATTGGTTGCACAAGAAGAACATGTTGATGTAAACTTCATTAAAAATAATAATTTCAACAACAATGCTTACCGGAACAATTCTAGTAACAACTATAGGCCATATCCTTATAATAATGGTAACGGCTATGGTAATTCTTATGGAAATTCTTACAACAATAATAGGAATTCACCCCCTGGACTTGAAGCCATGCTTAAAGAATTTATTAGTACACAAACTGCTTTTAACAAATCTGTTGAAGAAAAGCTTGGTAAAATTGATATTCTTGTTTCTAGAGTTGATAGTCTTGCCTCTGATGTTGATCTTTTGAAATCAAAAGTTTTGCCTAATGAGAATTATCATAATAAAATTACTACTACAGCAAATGCCATTCAAGTTAGAATTAATGAGAATATAAGATTAATGGCTGAACTGCGTGCTAGGTGGGATAGAGAAGAAAATGAAAAACTAGCTAAAGAGAAGAATATAGCTAAAGTTTGGACTATTACCACCACTAGTAATGCTAATGCTACACATGTTGCTGCACCTCCTACTCATACTAATAAAAGAATTGGTGTTAGCAATGTTTCCACTTCTAATGCAAAGCGCGAAAAACTGCCTGAAACTGCTAAAACTGCTGAAACTGCCTGTGATAAAGCTGCTGAAATTTTTTCCAACATTGGGGATGATGATCCCATTGCTTTAGATTATAATGGTTTGAATTTTGATGATTGCCACATCTCTGAAGTTATAAAGTTCTTGCAAAAACTTGCTAAAAGTCCTAATGCTAGTGCTATAAATTTGGCTTTCACGCATCATATTACAAATGCTCTCATAAAAGCTAGAGAAGAGAAACTAGAGCGCGAAGCTTCTATTCCTAAAAAGCTAGAAGATGGTTGGGAGCCCATCATTAAGATGAAGGTTAAAGATTTTGATTGTAATGCTTTATGTGATCTTGGTGCAAGTATTTCTGTTATGCCTAAGAAAATTTATAATATGCTTGACTTGCCACCGCTGAAAAATTGTTATTTGGATGTTAATCTTGCTGATCATTCTACAAAGAAACCTTTGGGTAAAGTTGATAATGTTCGCATTACCGTTAACAATAACCTTGTTCCCGTTGATTTTGTTGTCTTGGATATTGAATGCAATGCATCTTGTCCAATTATATTGGGAAGACCTTTTCTTCGAACTGTTGGTGCTATTATTGATATGAGGGAAGGTAATATAAAATATCAATTTCCTCTCAAGAAAGGTATGGAACACTTCCCTAGAAAGAGAATAAAGGTACCTTATGATTCTATTATTAGAACAAACTATGATGTTGATGCTTCATCTCTCGATGTTACTTGATACACACTTTCTGCGCCTAGCTGAAAGGCGTTAAAGAAAAGCGCTTATGGGAGACAACCCATGTTTTTACCTACAGTACTTTGTTTTTATTTTGTGTCTTGGAAGTTGTTTACTACTGTAGCAACCTCTCCTTATCTTAGTTTTGAGTTTTGTTGTGCCAAGTTAAGCCGTTGATAGAAAAGTAAGTACTAGATTTGGATTACTGCGCAGTTCCAGATTTCTTTGCTGTCACGAATCTGGGTCTATCTCCCTGTAGGTAGCTCAGAAAATTACGCCAATTTACGAGCATGATCCTCAGATATGTACGCAACTTTCATTCAATTTGAGAATTTTCGTTTGAGCAAGTCTGGTGCCATTTTAAAATTCGTCAATACGAACTGTTCTGTTTTGACAGATTCTGCCTTTTATTTCGCATTGCCTCTTTCGCTATGTTGGATGAATTTCTTTGATCCACTAATGTCCAGTAGCATTATGCAATGTCCAGAAGTGTTAAGAATGATTGTGTCACCTCTGAATATGTCAATTTATATTGTGCACTAACCCTCTAATGAGTTGTTTCGAGTTTGGTGTGGAGGAAGTTTTCAAGGATCAAGAGAGGAGTATGATGCAACATGATCAAGGAGAGTGAAAGCTCTAAGCTTGGGGATGCACCCGGTGGTTCACCCCTGCATATATCAAGAAGACTCAAGCGTCTAAGCTTGGGGATGCCCAAGGCATCCCCTTCTTCATCGACAAATTATCAGGTTCCTCCCCTGAAACTACATTTTTATTCGGCCACATCTTATGTGCTTTTTCTTGGAGCGTCGGTTTGTTTTTGTTTTTGTTTTGTTTGAATAAAATGGATCCTAGCATTCACTTTATGGGAGAGATACACACTCCGCTGTAGCATATGGACAAATATGTCCTTGGTTTCTACTCATAGTATTCATGGCGAAGTTTCTCCTTCGTTAAATTGTTATATGGTTGGAATTGGAAAATGATACATGTAGTAATTGCTAAAAATGTCTTGGGTAATGTGATACTTGGCAATTGTTGTGCTCATGTTTAAGCTCTTGCATCATATGCTTTGCACCCATTAATGAAGAAATACATAGAGCATGCTAAAATTTGGTTTGCATATTTGGTTTCTCTAAGGTCTAGATAATTTCTAGTATTGAGTTTGAACAACAAGGAAGACGGTGTAGAGTCTTATAATGTTTTCAATATGTCTTTTATGTGAGTTTTGCTGCACCGGTTCATCCTTGTGTTTGTTTCAAATAAGCCTTGCTAGCCTAAACCTTGTATCGAGAGGGAATACTTCTCATGCATCCAAAATACTTGAGCCAACCACCATGCCATTTGTGTCCACCATACCTACCTATACTACATGGTATTTTCCCGCCATTCCAAAGTAAATTGCTTGAGTGCTACCTTTAAAATTCCATCATTTACCTTTGCAATATATAGCTCATGGGACAAATAGCTTAAAAACTATTGTGGTATTGAATATGTAATTATGCACTTTATCTCTTATTAAGTTGCTTGTTGTGCGATAACCATGTTTACTGGGGAACGCCATCAACTCTTTGTTGAATATCATGTGAGTTGCTATGCATGTTCGTCTTGTCTGAAGTAAGGGCGATCTACACTGAGTTGAATGGTTTGAGCATGCATATTGTGAGAGAAGAACATTGGGCCGCTAACTAAAGCCATGATTCATGGTGGAAGTTTCAGTTTTGGACAAATATCCTCAAATCTCTAATGAGAAAAGAATTAATTGTTGTCAAATGCTTAAAGCATTAAAAGAGGAGTCCATTATCTGTTGTCTATGTTGTCCCGGTATGGATGTCTAAGTTGAGAATAATCAAAAGCGAGAAATCCAAATGCGAGCTTTCTCCTTAGACCTTTGTACAGGCGGCATAGAGGTACCCCTTTGTGAAACTTGGTTAAAGCATATGTATTGCGGTGATAATCCAGGTAGTCCAAGCTAATTAGGACAAGGTGCGGGCACTATTAGTACACTATGCATGAGGCTTGCAACTTATAAGATATAATTTACATGATGCATATGCTTTATTACTACCGTTGACAAAATTGTTTCATGTTTTCAAAATCAAAGCTCTAGCACAAATATAGCAATCGATGCTTTTCCTCTATGAGGACCATTCTTTTACTTTCAATGTTGAGTCAGTTCACCTATTTCTCTCCACCTCAAGAAGCAAACACTTGTGTGAACTGTGCATTGATTCCTACATACTTGCTTATTGCACTTATTATATTACTCTATGTTGACAATATCCATGAGATATACATATGCTTTACAAATAGTATGATCAAGATTATGATGGCATGTCACTCCAGAAATTATCTTTGTTATCGTTTTACCTGCTCGGGACGAGCAGAACTAAGCTTGGGGATGCTGATACGTCTCCAACGTATCGATAATTTCTTGTGTTCCATGCCACATTATTGATGTTATCTACATGTTTTATGCACACTTTATGTCATATTCGTGCATTTTGGAACTAACCTATTAACAAGATGCCGAAGTGCCCGTTGCTGTTTTCTGTTTTTGGTTTCAGAAATCCTAGTAAAGAAATATTCTCGGAATTGGACGAAATAAAAGCCCAGAGGCCTATTTTTACACGAAGCTTAAGACCGAAGACAAGACGAAGAGGCCACGGGGTGGCCAACCCCGGGCGGCCCCACCCCTGGCCGCGCCGGCCGTGGTTTGGGCCCCCGTGCCGCCTCTGACCTACCCTTCCGCCTACTTAAAGCCTCCGTGACGAAACCCCCAGTACCGAGAGCCACGATACGGAAAACCTTCCAGAGACGCCGTCACCGCCGATCCCATCTCGGGGGATCCGGAGATCGCCTCCGGCACCCCGCCGGAGAGGGGAATCATCTCCGGAGGACTCTACACGGCCATGGTCGCCTCCGGAGTGATGAGTGAGTAGTCTACCCCTGGACTATGGGTCCATAGCAGTAGCTAGATGGTTGTCTTCTCCCCATTGTGCTATCATTGTCGGATCTTGTGAGCTGCCTATCATGATCAAGATCATCTATATGTAATTCTATATGTTGCGTTTGTTGGGCAATTGACAAATAAAGAGAGCATGACAATGCACATACATATCATGATGAGTATAGTGAGATTTAATTGGGCATTACGACAAAGTACATAGACCGCCATCCAACTGCATCTATGCCTAAAAAGTCCACCTTCAGGTTATCGAACAACATTAATACTTGTATTTTCTTGTGTTCCAGCAAATAAAGTAAAACTAGCAACTAATTTTTTTTGTATTTTGATACGTCCAATTTGCATCACTATTTTATATCATAATTTGCTGTTATTCATTGATATATTTCATATTGGGACATAATACTTATGTTATTTCATCTATTTTGCATGTTTCATCATTATTGGAGGATCGAACACCGGAGCCAGGATTCTGCTGGAAAAAGCACCGTCAGAACGCAATATTTCGGAAGATCAACTGTGGAAGGAAATTATACCAAAAATCCTATTTTTCAAGATGACGAAGGAAGCCAGAAGGAGGAGCCAGGAGGAGCCAGGGTGGGCCCACACCCTAGGGCGGCGCGGCCCAGGCCCTGGCCGCGCCGCCATGTGGTGGGGGGCCCCGACCCCTTTCGCCTCCTTTTCTTCGCGAAACCCTTCGTCCCGAAAACCTAAGCCAGAAGGGTACCTCACGAAGAGTTACAGCCGCCTCGCGGGGCGGAGAACACCGAGAGAGAAAGAGCTCTCCGGCGGGCAGGAATCCGCCTCCGGGAGGGGGAAATCGACGCCATCGTCACCGACATCGAGCTGGACATCATCACCACCACCATCATCATCATCTTCACCATCATCACCGCCGTCATCACCGCTGGACACCGTCACCGCCGTAGCAATTTGGGTTTGATCTTGATTGTTTGATAGGGGAAACTCTCCCGGTATCGATCTATACTTGTTGTTGATGCTATTGAGTGAAACCATTGAACCAAGTTTATGTTCAGATTGTTATTCATCATCATATCACCTCTGATCATGTTCCATATGATGTCTCGTGAGTAGTTCGTTTAGTTCTTGAGGACATGGGTGAAGTCTAAATGTTAGTAGTGAACTATGGTTGAGTAATATTCAATGGTGTGATATTTAAGTTGTGGTGTTATTCTTCTAGTGGTGTCATGTGAACGTCGACTACATGACACTTCACCATTTATGGGCCTAGGGGAATGCATCTTGTATTCGTTTGCTAATTGCGGGGTTGCCGGAGTGACAGAAACCTAAACCCCCGTTGGTATATCGATGCAGGAGGGATCGCAGGATCTCAGAGTTTAAGGCTGTGGTTAGATTTATTCTTAATTACTTTCTTGTAGTTGCGGATGCTTGCAAGGGGTATAATCACAAGTATGTATTTAGTCCTAGGAAGGGCGGTACATTAGCATAGGTTCACCCACACAACACTTATCATAACAATGAAGATTATTTAGCCGTATGTAGCGAAAGCACTAGACTAAAATCCCATGTGTCCTCGAGAACGTTTGGTCATTATAAGTAAACAAACCGGCTTGTCCTTTGTGCTAATTGGGCCACTCGCTGCAATTATTTCTCTCGCATTTTACTTACTCGTACTTATTTCATCTGTTACATCAAAACCCCCTGAATACTTGTCTGTGAGCATTTACAGTGAAACCTTCATCGAAACTGCTTGTCAACACCTTCTGCTCCTCGTTGGGATCGACATTCTTACTTATCGAAGATACTACGATACACCCCTATACTTGTGGGTCATCAAGACTATTTTCGGCGCCGTTGCCGGGGAGTGAAGCGCTATTGGTAAGTGGAATTGGTAAGGAAAACCTTTACTGTTGTGCTGATTTTATTTCTGCCTGCTGCCATAAGTCATTATGGAGAGCTCTTCTCTTCAATTTCTATTTGGGAAATCTACTACTACTGCAACGGTAGTAGATGAGGCGCCAGGTGAGGAAGTGATACCATATAAAATACCTATGAAAATTATTGAACGTGTTATGGATAACCGCTATGAAGGGGATGGAACTGTCCACCCCGGTGATCATTTACTGTTTTTGCATGAATTATGTGGGTTATTTAAATGTGCAGGTATTGCTATGGATGAAGTGAGGAAGAAATTATTCTCTTTATCGCTGTCCGGTAAGGCGGCGCATTGGTATAAATTACTGGATAATGGGGATTCTCTTGAATGGAATGATATTGTGCCCCGGTTTTATTCTAAGTTCTATCCTCCAAGTGAAATTCATAAGGATCGGAATCGCATATATAATTTTTGGCCTCATGATGGAGAGAGTATTGCCCAAGCTTGGGGGAGATTGAAGTCTTTAATGCTCAAATGCCCCATTCATGAGCTTCCTGGTAATGTTATTATTGATAACTTCTATGCAAGACTTTCTTTTCAAGACAAGACTTTGCTGGATACTTCTTGTTCTGGATCATTTACACGCAACAAAGAAGAGTTTAAAAGGGACCTTCTTGATCGAATCCAAGAAAATACTGAAGGTTGGGAGAACGACAAGGATAGAGAATCAGGTATAATTTATGATTACAAATGCATTGAAGCTTTTATGGATACTGATTTATTTCGTAATATGAGTGCTACATATGGTCTTGATTCCCAAGTTGCTGTAAATCTTTATAAAGCTTTTGCCTCTCATTATGAATTGCCTAAGAAGAATTTTGATAAGTATCATGAACCATATAAAGATAAAATTGATTCATCTATTAATAAGTGTGTTGTAATTGAAACTGCTGATCGTGTTATTCCTGAAGCTTATATTGAAAAAACTCCTTTCCCTGCTAAAATGAAAGAGTACTCTGTTATAAATAGTGCGGTTCATAAAAGTGAAAAGAAACCTAGAGAACCTGAAGAACAAATAAAAGTTGAACCTGCTGTTGCAATTGTTAAAGATCTTGTGACTGAAAATGTTGAGGATGGTCATATTATTTTCTGTGAAGATGCTTCTAATATTGTTTCACATCCTAATAAACCCAAACAAGCTAGTGTTCCTATGCTATCTGTTAAAATTGGTGATCATTGCTATTATGGATTATGTGATATTGGTGCAAGTGTTAGTGCTATTCCTTATGAGCTTTACACGGAGATTATGCACGAAATTGATTCTTGTGAACTTGAAGATATTGATGTGGTTATTCAGCTGGCTAATAGAGAAACTATTTCACCAATTGGTATTGTCCGAGATGTGGAAGTTTTATGCGGTAAGATTAAATATCCTGCTGACTTTTTGGTACTTGGTTCTGCTGCTAGTGATTATTGTCCTATCATTTTTGGTAGACCTTTTCTAAATACTTGTGGAGCTATTATAGATTGCAAGAAAGAGAAAATTTTGACTAAATTTGCTGGTGAATCTTATGAGTTTAACTTCTCTAAATTTACTAAAACTCCTTATAAAGCTGATTTGCCTAGTAATGATTTTAAAATGGAGCAGTGTGCATCTATTGTTCTTGTTCCTAATAATCCTTTGCAGCAACATTTGGAGGATAGCGAGAGTGAAGTTTTTAGGAAAGAAAGAGATGAGCTTGAGGAGATTTTTCTTCGCCAACCTATTCTCAAGCATGATTTACCGGTGGAAGACTTGGGTACAACACCGCCACCAAAGGAAGATCCTGTTTTTGATTTAAAGCCTTTGCCTGATAATCTTAAATATGCTCATATTGATGATAAGAAAATATATCCTGTTATTATTAGTTCTAAGCTTACAGAGTTTGAAGAAGAAAGATTATTGCAAATATTGAAGAAGCACCGAGGCGCTATTGGCTATACTCTTGATGATTTGAAGGGGATTTCTCCATCTATTTGCCAACATGCTATTAATATGGAAGATGATGCAAAGCCTGTTGTTGAACCTCAGCGTCGTCTAATTCCGAAGATGAAGGAAGTGGTAAGGAATGAGGTATTACGACTTCTTGAAGCTGGTATTATATATCCTATTGCTGATAGTAGATGGGTTAGTCCTGTACATTGCGTTCCCAAGAAAGGAGGTATGACTGTTGTGCCTAATGATAATGATGAGCTCATTCCTCAAAGAGTGGTTGTAGGGTATAGAATGTGCATTGATTTTCGAAAAGTTAATAAAGTTACTAAGAAAGATCATTACCCTTTACCATTTATTGATCAAATGCTAGAAAGATTGTCTAAAAATACTCATTTTTGTTTTCTTGATGGTTATTCTGGATTTTCACAAATTGCTGTTAAAGCTAAAGATCAAGAGAAAACCACCTTTACTTGTCCCTATGGAACTTATGCTTATAGACGTATGCCTTTTGGTTTATGTAATGCTCCTGCTACTTTTCAAAGATGCATGTCTGCTATTTTTCATGGTTTTTGTGAAAGTATTGTAGAGGTATTCATGGATGATTTTTCCGTTTATGGGAATTCTTTTGATAGTTGCTTGCGAAACCTTGATAAAGTTTTGCAGAGATGTGAAGAAACTAACCTTGTTCTTAATTGGGAGAAATGCCACTTTATGGTTAATGAAGGAATTGTATTGGGACTGAGAGAGGTATTGAAGTTGATAGAGCTAAAGTTGAAGCAATTGAGAAGATGCCCTATCCAAGGGATGTTAAAGGTATTCGTAGTGTTCTTGGTCATGCTGGGTTTTATAGGAGGTTTATTAAAGATTTCTCCAAGATTTCAAAGCCTCTTACTAATCTTCTTCAAAAAGATGTACCATTTGTTTTTGATGATGATTGTAAGGAAGCTTTTGAAACTCTTAAGAAAGCCTTAACAACTGCTCCTATAGTTGAACCTCCTGATTGGAATTTACCATTTGAAATTATGTGTGATGCTAGTGATTTTGCTGTAGGCGCTGTTCTTGGACAGCGAGTAGATAAAAAACTGAATGTTATTCATTATGCTAGTAAAACTCTTGATGCTGCTCAAAGAAATTATGCTACAACTGAAAAGGAATTATTAGCTGTAGTCTTTGCTTGTGATAAATTTAGATCTTATATTGTTGATTCAAAAGTTACTATTCATACTGATCATGCTGCAATTAGATACCTAATGACAAAGAAAGATGCTAAGCCGAGGCTTATTAGATGGGTACTTCTTTTGCAAGAATTTGATTTACATATTGTAGATAGGAAAGGTGCTGATAATCCTGTTGCTGATAACTTGTCTAGATTGGAAAATATTGCTTATGATCCTGTTCCTGTTAATGATAGTTTTCCAAATGAACAATTGGCTGTAATAAAGGTGAGCTCGCGAGACAGTCCTTGGTATGCTGATTATGCTAACTTTATTGTTTCCAAGTACTTGCCTCCAACCTTTTCAGCTCAGCAAAGGAGGAAATTCTTTTATGATTTGAGGCATTATTTCTGGGATGACCCACACTTATATAAAGAAGGAGTGGATGGTATTATGCGAAGATGTGTTCCCGAATATGAACAACAAGAGATATTGAGTAAATGTCATGGCAGTGCTTATGGAGGACATCACGCCGGAGAAAGAACCGCGCAAAAAGTTCTACAATCAGGTTTTTATTGGCCAACTCTCTTCAAGGATGCGAGAAAGTTTATTCTATCTTGTGATGAATGCCAAAGGGTTGGTAATATCTCCAGACGCAATGAAATGCCTATGAATTATACTCTTGTTATTGAACCATTTGATTGTTGGGGATTTGACTTCATGGGACCTTTTCCGTCTTCAGAAGGTAACACTCACATACTTGTTGCTGTTGATTATGTTACTAAATGGGTGGAAGCCATACCTACAAAAAGTGCTGATGGTGAGACCTCTTTAAGAATGCTTTTGGATATTATTTTTCCTAGATTTGGAGTGCCTAGATATATTATGACTGATGGAGGTTCTCATTTTATTCATGGAGGTTTTAGAAAAACTCTTGCTAAGTATGGTATTAATCATAGAATTGCTTCAGCTTATCATCCTCAAACTAGTGGTCAAGTAGAATTATCAAATAGAGAGATTAAATCTATTTTGGGAAAGACCGTTAATAAAACTAGGAAGAATTGGGCTAGTAAATTGAAGGATGCACTATGGGCTTATAGAACTGCTTATAAAAACCCCATGGGAATGTCACCTTATAAAATGGTTTATGGAAAAGCTTGTCATTTACCTTTAGAGCTAGAACACAAAGCTTATAGGGCTGTTAGAGAATTAAATAAAGATCCTAAACTTGCCGGTGATAAGAGGTTGCTACAATTAAGTTCTCTAGATGAATGGAGAAGTGAAGCTTATGAAAATGCTAAACTCTTTAAAGAAAAAGTTAAAAAATGGCATGATAGGAGGATCATCAAAAGAGAGTTTAATATTGGGGATAAAGTCCTATTGTATCGGTCTCGTCTCAGATTCTTTGCAGGGAAATTACTCTCGAAATGGGAAGGACCATATGTTGTCGAGGAGGTGTATCGTTCAGGAGCAATCAAAATTAGCTCTCTCCAAGGCAATGCTACGCAAGTGGTGAATGGACAAAGACTCAAGCATTATATCTCGGGTGATTCTTATAATGTTGATATTGATATTATTCAAGTGGAAACACCGGAGGCTTTCATCAAAGGACAAATTGACAGTCCGCCAGAACTCGACTTTGAATAGGTAACAGTACTGGTAATGAAAAGTTCGCGATTTACTTTCCGAACATTATTTTTGTTGTTTTTAGAAAATATGAAAAATTACGAGTTCGAAACGGAGTGGAAAAGACGCACGAGGGAGCGAACCACAGGCCGCGCGGGCTGCCCGCGCCGACCTAGGGTTTGGCCGCCCGTTGCCCCTTTCCGACTCTGGTTCGATCTGGTACTTTCCTTTTGTCGAGAAAATTTTTGCTATATAATCCCCCGGACCCCTGGAGGTCCGTATATCGTTTTCTCGACGTGTTTTGTTTCGAGCTGTTTCTGCCAGGATCTGTTTTTAGTCTAGAAGCACCATGGTCTCCAAGAACAAGGGCAAGGAGTTTCCAGATGAAGAAGATCGAGATCTTGGGTGGAAAGAGGAAGACAAGGACGTCAAGGAAGAGGATGAAGAAGAGGTGGAGGAAGATTCGCGCGCACACCCGCGTGCTACCATTGCAAGCATCAAGGTGGTGGACAACACTTTTAGTGCAAACAAGAGCGCAAGAATTCGCACTGGAGGAGCGGTTCCACGTCATTATCTAGCTCCGAAAACATCTCCATCAGGCACTCATCACCCCTTCCACAATCTAATTTTCAATAATCAAATTGAAGGGACTCCCAAGGCAGCATTGCCTAGCCAGTGGGATATAGATCGCTCTAACACTGCAGGAGAGAAGGAGCCTGAGGCTGAAGAGTGGGGAAATAACTCCAAGAGCTGGGACTCGCCATTAGACAGACTCTCTAACCGCGTCGAGCACAATTCAGAGATGATTCGCAATCTCATATACAGGATTGACGAGCTTCAGGAGCTTATTGAGAAGCTTGTCAGGAATTCATCACCACCATCGCCGAAGGAGTAATTCATCATCGGTATTGGCATCCCCTTGGTTTGTTCCAAGCTTGGGGGAGTGCCGCGGTATCACATTATCACTATCTTTTACTTTTATTGTCAAGTAGTGTCATATCATGAATAGGGAAGTTATCGTATAAGATGGGTTGCGTTTGGAAGTATCTCTCCTTTAGTTGTCTATGTATCCCTTGGTGTGAGTTATCGATATGGAATATTAATGAGAAGTCTTATCATTTACATATTGCACATCTTATTTTAGTTTGCAATCTCTATGATTCATCTTGTTGTTAGTATTGGTATCACTTTGGGAGCATTGAATAAATCTATTTGGTTTTGGCAAACTTAGCATTGGTCAATAGCAACAACACTTTGAGGTTTAAATAGAAAAGAGAAATACATGTAGATGTTTCATTGTCTTTCTTGTTAGCTCATAGCTTATTATTCTGAAGTTAAAATTGTTTGTGCTTACAAGGAAGATGCATGATTGTTTCTATCATATGTATATTTGTTTGTTTCCCTCGACTCTTATGCTTGCTAATTAACCTTGCTAGCCAAAGACCTGTACTGAGAGGGAATACTTCTCGTGCATCCAAACCTTCAACCAAACCTATGTCATTTGTGTCCACCATACCTACCTATTACATGGTATTTTCTGCCATTCCAAGTAAATACTTCATGTGCTACCTTTAAACAATTCAAAACTTAGTATCTCTTATTTGTGTCAATGTTTCATAGCTCATGAGGAAGTATGTGGTGTTTTATCTTTCAATCTTGTTGGGCAATTTCCACCAATGGACTAGTGGCTTCATCCGCTTATCCAATAATTTTGCAAAAAGAGCTGGCAATGGGATTCCCAGTCCCAAATTAATTAAACTAAATAGACACTCCTCCATGGTATGTGATTGATGGACGGCACCCGAGGATTCGGTTAGCCATGGCTTGTGTAAGCAAAGGTTGGGGGGAGTGTCATCATCATCATAAAGCTAAAATAAAAAGGCACTCCTTCATGGTATGAGATTGTTGGCAGGCACCCGAGGATTCGGTTAGCCATGGTTTGTGAAAGAAAGGTTGGAAGGAGTGCCACACAAAATGAAAATATTATGGGAGCCGCTCTTAGGAGGTTGTCTGGCAAGGGGGTTAGAGTACCCGCTACCAGTCGTTGACAACAACAAACACCTCTCAAAATGTTACTTTTATTATCTCTATATGATTTCAAAACTGAAAGAGCTCTAGCACATGATTTAATCCCTGCTTCCCTCTGCGAAGGGCCTGTCTTTTACTTTATGTTGAGTCAGTAAACCTATTTCTCTCCATCTCAAGCAAGCATTTGAGTAGTTGTGATCAAACCATTATATTGTGATTTGCTACATCATGTCTTTTATTCTTCCTTGTTTAGTACAAGTTTTATCTGAATGAATATAGCTTTGCAAGTTATCAATGATTATGAAGAGACCATTATGATTGAGTATGCAAGTTGTGCATTATAAACTTTAACATGAGAGCGCTGCTCAATAAGATAAATATAATCTATTAATTGTTCTCTGACCAAGAACGAAGTTTGCCATCACCAATTATGATTTCTCATGCACCTTTACTTGTGATTACCTTATACTTGTTTCAATATGAGTTATAAGAGGTTGTTTACTATAATGTCTTGTGTGAATGAATATGATGCTTCTTGTCCGTATTTTATTTATCGACTCTTCACTCCATAAACATGTGGTCATGTCTATCGAGTTCAGTTTCGCTTGGGGACAAGCGAAGTCTAAGCTTGGGAGTTGATACGTTGATACGTCCATATTTGTCATCAAGACTATTTTCTAAGGATGAGTTGATAACTTGGGGATGCTGATACGTCTCCAACGTATCGATAATTTCTTGTGTTCCATGCCACATTATTGATGTTATCTACATGTTTTATGCACACTTTATGTCATATTCGTGCATTTTCTGGAACTAACCTATTAACAAGATGCCGAAGTGCCGTTCTTGTTTCTCTGTTTTTGGTTTCAGAAATCCTAGTAAAGAAATATTCTCGGAATTGGACGAAATAAAAGCCTAGAGGCCTATTTTTACACGAAGCTTCCAGAAGACCGAAGACAAGACGAAGAGGGGCCACGGGGTGGCCAAACCCTAGGGCGGCGCGGCCCCACTGGCGCGCGGCCCTATGGTTTGGGCCCCTGTGCCGCCTCTCGACCTACCCTTCCGCCTACTTAAAGCCTCCGTGACGAAACCTACCGAGAGCCACGATACGGAAAACCTTCCAGAGACGCCGTCACCGCCGATCCCATCTCGGGGGATCCGGATCGCCTCCGGCACCTCGGAGAGGGGAATCATCTCCGGAGGACTCTACACCGCCATGGTCGCCTCGGAGTGATGAGTGAGTAGTCTACCCCTGGACTATGGGTCCATAGCAGTAGCTAGATGGTTGTCTTCTCCCCATTGTGCTATCATTGTCGGATCTTGTGAGCTGCCTATCATGATCAAGATCATCTATATGTAATTCTATATGTTGCGTTTGTTGGGATCCGATGAATAGAGAATACTTGTTATGTTGATTATCAAAGTTATGCTATGTGTTGTTTAAGATCTTGCATGCTCTCCGTTATTAGTAGATGCTCTGGCCAAGTAGATGCTTTTAACTCCAAGAGGGAGTACTTATGCTCGATAGTGGGTTCATGCCTGCATTGACACCTGGGACAGTGACAGAAAGTTCTAAGGTTGTGTTGTGTTGTTGCCACTAGGGATAAAACATTGATGCTATGTCTAAGGATGTAGTTGTTGATTACATTACGCACCATACTTAATGCAATTGTCTGTTGCTTTGCAACTTAATACGGAAGGGGTTCGGATGATAACCTGAAGGTGGACTTTTTAGGCATAGATGCAGTTGGATGGCGGTCTATGTACTTTGTCGTAATGCCCAATTAAATCTCACTATACTCATCATGATATGTATGTGCATTGTCATGCTCTCTTTATTTGTCAATTGCCCAACTGTAATTTGTTCACCCAACATGTTGTTCGTCTTATGGGAGAGACACCTCTAGTGAACTGTGGACCCCGGTCCAATTCTCTTTACTGAAATACAATCTACTGCAATACTTGTTTTACTATTTTCTCGCAAACAATCATCTTCCACACAATACGGTTAATCCTTTGTTACAGCAAGTCGGTGAGATTGACAACCTCAACTGTTTCGTTGGGGCAAAGTACTTTGGTTGTGTTGTGCGGGTTCCACGTTGGCGCCGGAATCTCTGGTGTTGCGCGCACTACATCCCGCCGCCATCAACCTTCAACGTGCTTCTTGGCTCCTCCTGGTTCGATAAACCTTGGTTTCTTTCTGAGGGAAAACTTGCTGCTGTGCTCATCATACCTTCCTCTTGGGGTTGCCCAACGAACGTGTGAAATACACGCCATCAACAAAAAATATGTCATATTCGTGCATTTTCTGGAACTAACCTATTAACAAGATGCCGAAGTGCCAGTTGCTGTTTTCTGCTGTTTTTGGTTTCAGAAATCCTAGTAAAGAAATATTCTCGGAATTGGACGAAATAAAAGCCCAGAGGCCTATTTTTACACGAAGCTTCCAGAAGACCGAAGACGAGACGAAGAGGGGCCACGGGGTGGCCAAACCCTAGGGCGGGGCGGCCCCACCCCTGGCCGCGCCGGCCTGTGGTTTGGGCCCCCGTGCCGCCTCTTGACCTACCCTTCCGCCTACTTAAAGCCTCCGTGACGAAACCCCCAGTATCGAGAGCCACGATACGGAAAACCTTCCAGAGACGCCGTCACCGCCGATCCCATCTCGGGGGATCCAGGAGATCGCCTCCGGCACCCTGCCGGAGGGGAATCATCTCCCGGAGGACTCTACACCGCCATGGTCGCCTCCGGAGTGATGAGTGAGTAGTCTACCCCTGGACTATGGGTCCATAGCAGTAGCTAGATGGTTGTCTTCTCCCCATTGTGCTATCATTGTCGGATCTTGTGAGCTGCCTATCATGATCAAGATCATCTATCTGTAATTCTATATGTTGCGTTTGTTGGGATCCGATGAATGCCGCCTCTCGACCTACCCTTCCGCCTACTTAAAGCCTCCGTGACGAAACCCCCAGTACCGAGAGCCACGATACGGAAAACCTTCCAGAGACGCCGCCGCCATCCCATCTCGGGGGATCAGGAGACGCCTCCGGCACCCTGGGAGAGGGGAATCATCTCCGGAGGACTCTACACCGCCATGGTCGCCTCCGGAGTGATGAGTGAGTAGTCTACCCCTGGACTATGGGTCCATAGCGAGCTAGATGGTTGTCTTCTCCCCATTGTGCTATCATTGTGGATCTTGTGAGCTGCCTATCATGATCAAGATCATCTATATGTAATTCTATATGTTGCGTTTGTTGGGATCCGATGAATAGAGAATACTTGTTATGTTGATTATCAAAGTTATGCTATGTGTTGTTTAAGATCTTGCATGCTCTCCGTTATTAGTAGATGCTCTGGCCAAGTAGATGCTTTTAACTCCAAGAGGGAGTACTTATGCTCGATAGTGGGTTCATGCATTGACAACAGGGACAGAAAGTTCTAAGGTTGTGTTGTCTGTGCCACTAGGATAAAACATTGATGCTATGTCTAAGGATGTAGTTGTTGATTACATTACGCACCATACTTAATGCAATTGTCTGTTGCTTTGCAACTTATACTGGAAGGGTTCGGATGATAACTTGAAGGTGGACTTTTTAGGCATAGATGCAGTTGGATGGCGGTCTATGTACTTTGTCGTAATGCCCAATTAAATCTCACTATACTCATCATGATATGTATGTGCATTGTCATGCTCTCTTTATTTGTCAATTGCCCAACTGTAATTTGTTCACCCAACATGCTGTTCGTCTTATGGGAGAGACACCTCTAGAACTGTGGACCCCGGTCCATTCTCTTTCTGAAATACTCTTGCAATACTTGTTTTTACTATTTTCTCTGCAAACAATCATCTTCCACACAATACGGTTAATCCTTTGTTTACAAGCGGTGAGATTGACAACCTCAGCATTTCGTTGGGGCAAAGTACTTTGTTGTGTTGTGCGGGTTCCACGTTGGCGCCGGAATCTGGTGTTGCGCCGCACTACATCCCGCCGCCATCAACCTTCAACGTGCTTCTTGGCTCTTCCTGGTTCGATAAACCTTGGTTTCTTTCTGAGGGAAAACTTGCTGCTGTGCTCATCATACCTTCCTCTTGGGGTTGCCCAACGAACGTGTGAAATACACGCCATCAAGCATATTTTCTGGCGCCGTTGCCGGGGAATACTTCTCATGCATCCAAAATACTTGAGCCAACCACCATGCCATTTGTGTCCACCATACCTACCTATACTACATGGTATTTTCCCGCCATTCCAAAGTAAATTGCTTGAGTGCTACCTTTAAAATTCCATCATTCACCTTTGCAATATATAGCTCATGGGACAAATAGCTTAAAAACTATTGTGGTATTGAATATGTAATTATGCACTTTATCTCTTATTAAGTTGCTTGTTGTGCGATAACCATGCTTCTGGGGAACGCCATCAACTCATTGTTGAATTTCATGTGAGTTGCTATGCATGTTCGTCTTGTCTGAAGTAAGGGCGATCTACACTGAGTTGAATGGTTTGAGCATGCATATTGTGAGAGAAGAACATTGGGCCGCTAACTAAAGCCATGATTCATGGTGGAAGTTTCAGTTTTGGACAAACATCCTCAAATCTCTAATGAGAAAAGAATTAATTGTTGTCAAATGCTTAAAGCATTAAAAGAGGAGTCCATTATCTGTTGTCTATGTTGTCCCGTGTGGATGTCTAAGTTGAGAATAATCAAAGCGAGAAATCCAAATGCGAGCTTTCTCCTTAGACCTTTGTACAGGCGGCATAGAGGTACCCCTTTGTGAAACTTGGTTAAAGCATATGTATTGCGGTGATAATCCAGGTAGTCCAAGCTAATTAGGACAAGGTGCGGGCACTATTAGTACACTATGCATGAGGCTTGCAACTTATAAGATATAATTTACATGATGCATATGCTTTATTACTACCGTTGACAAAATTGTTTCATGTTTTCAAAATCAAAGCTCTAGCACAAATATAGCAATCGATGCTTTTCCTCTATGAGGACCATTCTTTTACTTTCAATGTTGAGTCAGTTCACCTATTTCTCTCCACCTCAAGAAGCAAACACTTGTGTGAACTGTGCATTGATTCCTACATACTTGCTTATTGCACTTATTATATTACTCTATGTTGACAATATCCATGAGATATACATGTTACAAGTTGAAAGCAACTGCTGAAACTTAATCTTCTTTTGTGTTGTTTCAATACCTTTACTTTGAATTATTGCTTTATGAGTTAACTCTTATGCAAGACTTATTGATGCTTGTCTTGAAGTGCTATTCATGAAAAGTCTTTGCTTTATGATTCACTTGTTTACTCATGTCATACACATTGTTTTGATCGCTGCATTCTTTACATATGCTTTACAAATAGTATGATCAAGATTATGATGGCATGTCACTCCAGAAATTATCTTTGTTATCGTTTTACCTGCTCGGGATGAGCAGAACTAAGCTTGGGGATGCTGATACGTCTCCAGCGTATCGATAATTTCTTGTGTTCCATGCCACATTATTGATGTTATCTACATGTTTTATGCACACTTTATGTCATATTCGTGCATTTTTCGGAACTAACCTATGAACAAGATGCCGAAGTGCTTACTGTTTTCTGCTGTTTTTGGTTTCGAAATCCTAGTAAAAATATTCTCGAATGGACGAAATAAAAGCCCAGAGGCCTATTTTTGAAGCTTCGAGAAGACCGAAGACAAGAAAAGAGCCACGGTGGCCAAACCTGGGCGGCGGCCCCACCCCTGGCGCCGGCACGTGGTTTGGGCCCCCGTGCCGCCTCTTGACCTACCCTTCCGCCTACTTAGCCTCCGTCGAAACCCCGGTACCGAGAGCCACGATACGGAAAACCTTCCAGAGAACGATCCCATCTCGGGGGATCCTGGAGATCGCCTCCGGCACCCTGCCGGAGAGGGGAATCATCTCCGGAGGACTCTACACCGCCATGGTCGCCTCCGGAGTGATGAGTGAGTAGTCTACCCCTGGACTATGGGTCCATAGCAGTAGCTAGATAGTTGTCTTCTCCCCATTGTGCTATCATTGTCGGATCTTGTGAGCTGCCTATCATGATCAAGATCATCTATATGTAATTCTATATGTTGCGTTTGTTGGGATCCGATGAATAGAGAATACTTGTTATGTTGATTATCAGTTATGCTATGTGTTGTTTAAGATCTTGCATGCTCCGTTACTAGTAGATGCTCTGGCCAAGTAGATGATTTTAACTCCAAGAGGGAGTACTTATGCTCGATAGTGGGTTCATGCCTGCATGGGACAGTGACAGAAAGTTCTAAGGTTGTGGTTGTTTTGTTGCCACTAGGGATAAAACATTGATGCTATGTCTAAGGATGTAGTTGTTGATTACATTACGCACATACTTAATGCAATTGTCTGTTGCTTTGCAACTTAATCGAAGGGGTTCGGATGATAAGAAGGTGGACTTTTAGGCATAGATGCGGTTGGATGGCGGTCTATGTACTTTGTCGTAATGCTCAATTAAATCTCACTATACTCATCATGATATGTATGTGCATTGTCATGCTCTCTTTATTTGTCAACCACTGTAATTTGTTCACCCAACATCTTTTTATCTTATAGGAGAACCTCTAGTGAATGTGACCCGGTCCAATTCTCTTTCTGAAATACAATCTACTGCAATACTTGTTTTTACTGTTTTCTCTGCAAACAATCATCTTCCACACAATACGGTTAATCCTTTGTTCACAACCCGGTGAGATTGACAACCTCATCGCTTTCGTTGGGGCAGTGCTTTGGTGTGTTGTGCGGGTTCCACGTTGGCGCCGGAATCTCCCGCATCCCGCCATCACCTTCAACGTGCTTCTTGGCTCTCTGATTCGATAAACCTTGGTTTCTTTCTGAGGGAAAACTTGCTCTTGTGCTCATCATACCTTCCTCTTGGGTTTATGAACGTGTGAAATACACGCCATCAAGCATATTTTCTGGCGCCGTTGCCGGGGATAATATCTACCAATAAAATTTTCTGGCAACGGCGCCATGTTTGAAGGTTGATGGCGTGTATTTCACACGTTCGTTGGGCAACCCCAAGAGGAAGGTATGATGAGCACAGCAGCAAGTTTTCCCTCAGAAAGAAACCAAGGTTTATCGAACGAGGAGGAGCCAAGAAGCACGTTGAAGGTTGATGGCGGCGGGATGTAGTGCGGCGCAACACCAGAGATTGGCGCAACCTGCACAACACAACCAAAGTACTTTGCTCGAACAGTGAGGTTGTCAATCTCACCGGCTGCGTAAAAGGATTAACCGTATTGTGTGGAAGATGATTGTTTGCAGAGAAAACAGTAAAACAAGTATTGATTGTATTTCTAAAGAGAATTGGACCGGGGTCCACAGTTCACTAGAGGTGTCTCTCCCATAAGACGAACAGCATGTTGGGTGAACAAATTACAGTTGGGCAATTGACAAATAAAGAGAGCATGACAATGCACATACATATCATGATGGGTATAGTGAGATTTAATTGGGCATTACGACAAAGTACATAGACCGCCATCCAACTGCATCTATGCCTAAAAGTCCACCTTCAGGTTATCATCCGAACCCCTTCAGTATTAAGTTGCAAAGCAGACAATTGCATTAAGTATGGTGCGTAATGTAATCAACAACTACATCCTTAGACATAGCATCAATGTTTATCCCTAGTGGCAACAACACACAACCTTAGAACTTTCTGTCACTGTCCCAGGGTCAATGCGGCATGAACCCACTATCGAGCATAAGTACTCCCTCTTGGAGTTAAAAGCATCTACTTGGCCAGAGCATCTACTAATAGAGCATGCAAGATCTAAACAACACATAGCATAACTTTGATAATCAACATAACAAGTATTCTCTATTCATCGGATCCCAACAAACGCAACATATAGAATTACATATAGATGATCTTGATCATGTTAGGCAGCTCACAAGATCCGACAATGATAGCACAATGGGGAGAAGACAACCATCTAGCTACTGCTATGGACCCATAGTCCAGGGGTAGACTACTCACTCATCACTCCGGAGGCGACCATGGCGGTGTAGAGTCCTCCGGAGATGATTCCTCTCCGGCGAGTGCTGGAGGCGATCTCCGGGATCCCCCGAGATGGGGCGTGACGGCGTCTGGAAGGTTTTCCGTATCGTGGCTCGTCCGGGAGTTTCGTCACGGAGGCTTTAAGTAGGCGGAAGGGTAGGTCAAGAGGCGGCACGGGGCCCAAACCACGTGCCGGCGCGGCAGGGGGGTGGGGCCGCCCTATGGTTTGGCCACCCCGTGGCCCCTCTTCTTCTTCCGGAAGCTTCGTGTAAAAATAGGCCTCTGGGCTTTTATTTCGTCTAATTCCGAGAATATTTCTTTACTAGGATTTCTGAAACCAAAAACAGCAGAAAACAACTGGCACTTCGGCATCTTGTTAATAGGTTAGTTCAGAAAATGCACGAATATGACATAAAGTGTGCATAAAACATGTAGATAACATCAATAATGTGGCATGGAACACAAGAAATTATCGATACGTTGGAGACCTTCAAGGTTACATCAACAAGAAATTATGCTTCTTGTGTTCCATAGCAGTAGAAAATATTTGCCTAAGAAGAATTTTGATAAGTATCATGAACCATATAAAGATAAAATTGATTCATCTATTAATAAGTGTGTTGTAATTGAAACTGCTGATCGTGTTATTCCTGAAGTTTATATTGAAAAAACTCCTTTTCCTGCTAAAATGAAAGAGTACTCTGTTATAAATAGTGCGGTTCATAAAAGTGAAAAGAAACCTAGAGAACCTGAAGAACAAATAAAAGTTGAACCTGCTGTTGCAATAGTTAAAGATCTTGTGACTGAAAATGTTGAGGATGGTCATATTATTTTCTGTGAAGATGCTTCTAATATTGTTTCACATCCTAATAAACCCAAACAAGCTAGTGTTCCTATGCTATCTGTTAAAATTGGTGATCATTGCTATTATGGATTATGTGATATTGGTGCAAGTGTTAGTGCTATTCCGTATGAGCTTTACACGGAGATTATGCACGAAATTGATTCTTGTGAACTTGAAGATATTGATGTGGTTATTCAGCTGGCTAATAGAGAAACTATTTCACCAATTGGTATTGTTCGAGATGTGGAAGTTTTATGCGGTAAGATTAAATATCCTGCTGACTTTTTGGTACTTGGTTCTGCTGCTAGTGATTATTGTCCTATCATTTTTGGTAGACCTTTTCTAAATACTTGTGGAGCTATTATAGATTGCAAGAAAGAGAAAATTTTGACTAAATTTGCTGGTGAATCTTATGAGTTTAACTTCTCTAAATTTACTAAAACTCCTTATAAAGCTGATTTGCCTAGTAATGATTTTAAAATGGAGCAGTGTGCATCTATTGTTCTTGTTCCTAATAATCCTTTGCAGCAACATTTGGAGGATAGCGAGAGTGAAGTTTTTAGGAAAGAAAGAGATGAGCTTGAGGAGATTTTTCTTCGCCAACCTATTCTCAAGCATGATTTACCGGTGGAAGACTTGGGTACAACACCGCCACCAAAGGAAGATCCTGTTTTTGATTTAAAGCCTTTGCCTGATAATCTTAAATATGCTCATATTGATGATAAGAAAATATATCATGTTATTATTAGTTCTAAGCTTACAGAGTTTGAAGAAGAAAGATTATTGCAAATATTGAAGAAGCATCGAGGCGCTATTGGCTATACTCTTGATGATTTGAAGGGGATTTCTCCATCTATTTGCCAACAAAAAGGTGTTTTCTCAACAATAGCTATATGAGATAGATCAATAGAAAAATCATAATCTTTATCCCTAATGTTTATAGGAGATGTGGCAAATTTAGGATCAGGAGACAGTTTATATCTAACAGCATGTTCTGCAAGCAACTTTTTAATTTTTCTTGCATCAGTAGTAGCATGGCATTTTTCAATAAAATCATCATCAAGCTCCACATAATCTTCATCAAAATCATCACTAGAGTATTCAAGTTCAGGTGAATTAACAGGTGTAGTAGCATTAGGAGTTTCAGTATTTTCAATTTGTCTAGATTTAGCAATTGTAGCATCTAGAAAAGATCCCAATGAACCACTATCATCAAGCACAGCAGAAACATTATCAATATTATGAGAGTGTTCAGATTCAGCAGATGTACCCGCATGCGAAGCATGTGGTGGTGAAACAAGTTTATCAATCACAGATGGTGAATCAAGTGTAGCGGAGGTACTCAGAATTGTACCTTTTCTTGTAGTGGATGGTAATATGGCGATCTTAGCATCGCGAGGTTTACCCATGATGGAGAATTTGCAGCGGACAATATCAATCCAAGTGAACTTCCAAATAAAGCTATGCTCCCCGGCAACGGCGCCAGAAAATAGTCTTGATGACCCACAAGTATAGGGGATCGCACAGTCTTCGAGGGAAGTATTACCCAATTTATTGATTCGACACAAGGGGAGACAAAGAATACTTGGAAGCCTTAACAACGGAGTTGTCAATTCAGTTGCACCTGGAAACAGACTTGCTCGCAAGAGTTTATCGGTAACAGCTTTATAGAGCAGTAGTGAAATAACAAGCAGCAGAAGTAACAAAGACAGCAGAGTGATTATAGTAAACAGCAGGATTAAAATACTGTAGGCACGGGGACGGATGACGGGCGTTGCATGGATGAGAGAAACTCATGTAACAATCATAGCAGGGCATTTGCAGATAATAATAAAACGGTGTCCAAGTACTAATCAATCAATAGGCATGTGTTCCAATTATAGTCGTACGTGCTCGCAATGAGAAACTTGCACAACATCTTTTGTCCTACCAGCCGGTGGCAGCCGGGCCTCAAGGGCAACTACTGGATATTAAGGTACTCCTTTTAATAGAGTACCGGAGCAAAGCATTAACACTCCGTGAACACATGTGATCCTCACGTCACGCCATTCCCTCCGGTTGTCCCGATTTCTGTATGGGGCCATTGGTTCCGGACAACATGTGTATACAACTTGCAGGTAAGACCATAAACAATGAATATCATGATGAAATAATAACATGTTCAGATCTGAGATCATGGCACTCGGGCCCTAGTGACAAGCATTAAGCATAACAAGTTGCAACAATATCATAAAAGTACCAATTACGGACACTAGGCACTATGCCCTAACAATCTTATGCTATTACATGACCAATCTCATCCAATCCCTACCATCCCCTTCGCCTACAGCGGGGGAATTACTCACACATGGATGGGGGAAACATTGCTGGTTGATGGAGAGGCGTTGGCGGTGATGGCGGTGATGATCTCCTCCAATTCCCCGTCCGGCGGAGTGCAACGGAGACTTCTGGCTCCCGCGACGGAGTTTCGCGATGTGGCGGCGTTGGAGGTTTTCGGCGACTTCGACCTCCCTGTGTGTTTTTAGGTCGAAACGAATAAGTAGTCCGAAGGAGGGCGTCGGAGGCCGGCCGAGGGGGCCACACCACCCGGCCGCGCGGGCCCCCCCTGGGCCGCGCCGCCGGTGGTGTGGGGCCCTCGGGCCTCCACTTCAAGTGCCCTTCTGGCTCCGTTAGTTTCCTGGGAAAATAGGGCCTTCTGCATAAATTCCGAGGGTTTTCCCGAAAGTTGGATTTCTGCACAAAAACGAGACACCAGAGCAGTTCTGCTGAAAACAGCGTTAGTCCGTGTTAGTTGCATCCAAAATACACAAATTATAGGTCAAACAATAGCAAAAGTGTTCGGGAAAGTAGATACGTTTTGGATGTATCAGCAAGCTCAGAAATGGTGGGTATACTTCTTGGGCTAATCCTTCTCGCCTTCTTTGTACTTTGCCTGTTTTCTGCCTTTAACTGATGTACTGTCACCAAGCAGGTCCAAGATGTTGAGGCCGAGGATCAAAGAGTGGATACAAGATCAAATCTTCTTATTAATTTAGGTCTTGATCATGGCGTCCTCTTTTGGGCCACCCCTGAGCGTACCCGACAAATTGTAAGATTCCAAGACCGCTCGTGCCAAGTTCGGGGATTTCTTGAGTTTTGTTCCAGCACTTTATCCACGATTTTCAATGCTATGTTTCCTCGGAATGTTCAACCAAAATCTCTCCTCGAACTAATGGAGAAATTTAAGGATGTGCAGAACATCCATGGCTTTGTAAAAGCTCAACTAATAGCTGGTGCCAAGGTGACCCTTATTATGCTTCAAATCTATCACCCCAAACTTGATATGACAAAGGTGGTGGAGACTGTTCATACAAAGCTGAGGCAACGGCGAAGAGGTGTTGATAAAATCAATGCGCGGATCACCCCAGTAGCTGAGGAAATAATTGATGACCTTCTTCGGATGGACGCCGACTTTTTTTCAGACGGCCATTATGCCGATTTTTTGGGTGCTGCTCCCGAAGAAACCAGAGTAAACATTGACGACTTGTTGGGTCACAACTGAGTTTGTATTTTATCGATAGGAACTATATCTTTGCTATATTTACATTGTAAGTTGTATATTTTTCTTCCTTCAAGCCCCCGATTGTTTCGGTTGTAGATCCTTGTGTTGTGTATGCGAGGTATTAAACCAAAGCATCCAAGTTTTTATACTATATTTGCGGGTACTAGCCCCCGAGTGTTTTGTCTTTGATTGCTATCTTGTAACTTCATTTTATCTGGCGAGGTATTTGGTACCAAGGCGAGATAACTTTATCAGTTAAACTCATCTATATTGTAACTTCGAGGCGTAAGCCTCTGATCGTGTCGAAGAACAAATATATATTTCCACTATCTTTATTATATTGCAGCACCGCGAGCCCGCCTCATTAAAAACCTTCCCGGCCCCACTCGGTGCCCCGAAAAAGGAAAAGAGTGCGTCTGAAAACTCGCGGGCGTTTCAGTACATTGTATTTTTACAAAGGAAGACTATATTTCGACCCTAGGCGTAGAAACGCACAGCGCCACGTTCCAAGGGTTTTTCTCGGGAACCCCTGTCTTCTTGTCTTTTAACCTGTATGCTCCTCCTTCGATTACTTCCGTAACGACGTAAGGGCCCAACCATGGTGACTCGAGCTTTTCAGTACTTTGCTGATTGAGCCGTAAGACCAAATCACCGACCTGGAAAGATCTTGGCCGCAACCGTCGATCGTGGTAGTTTTTCGGATCCTGCCGGTACTTGGTGACTCGTGAGAGTACTTCATCCCGAGCTTCGTCGAGTGCGTCCACATCGTCCTCCAAAGCTCTTCTTGAAGTTTCTTCGTCATACTCTGTGACTCTTGGGAGTCATGCTCTATTTTGATCGGTAGTACTGCCTCAGCTCCGTGGACTAAAAAGAACGGAGTTTCTTGTGTCGCCGTATTTGGTGTTGTTCGAATACTCCACAAAACACTTGGCAATTCTTCTGGCCAGGTGTGTCGAGCCTTTTCAAGCGGTCCTAGCAGGCGCTTTTTAATACCGTTGCAGATAATATCATTGGCTTTCTCGACTTGACCATTGGTTTGCGGGTGCCCAACTGACGCGAAGTGCAATTTGATGCCCACTTCTGCGCAGTATGCCTTGAACTCCTTCGACGTAAAGTTGCTACCATTGTCTGTGACGATGTTGTGAGGTACTCCAAATCGAAAAACGATGCCCTTCACGAACTTTATTGCTGATGCTGCATCTGGTGAATTTATCGGCTTCTCTTCTACCCACTTGGTGAATTTTTCGACAGGAACCAACATGTACTCGTATCCTCCTGGCGAAGCTTTGTGTAATTTTCCCACCATATCGAGACCCCATTGAGCAAAGGGCCAAGATAAGGGTATTGGCATTAATTCTGCTGCCGGGGAGTGAGGTTTTGCGGCAAATCTCTGACATGCGTCACAAGTTCGCACTATCTCTTTCGCGTCCTCGATTGCTGTCAACCAGTAGAATCCAGCTCCAAAAACTTTGGCTGCAATAGCTCGACTGCTCGCGTGGTGGCCACATATTCCTTCGTGTACATCCTTCAGGATTGTTCTGCCTTCTTCAGGTGTAACGCACCTTTGTAAAACACCTGAAATACTTCGTTTGTATAACTCCCCTTTGATCACCGTGAAAGCTTTGGATCGTCTAATAACTCGCCTTGCTTCAACTGGATCGTCGGGTATTGCTTTTCTTAGGATGTATGATTGATGTCTACGGGAGCTTCTATTCTTGTAGACAGTGTTGGGCCTCCAAGAGCAGAGGTTTGTAGAACAGCAGCAAGTTTCCCTTAAGTGGATCACCCAAGGTTTATCGAACTCAGGAGGAAGAGGTCAAAGATATCCCTCTCATGCAACCCTGCAACCACAAAGCAAGAAGTCTCTTGTGTCCCCAACACACCTAATAGGTGCACTAGTTCGGCGAAGAGATAGTGAAATACAGGTGGTATAAATAAGTATGAGCAGTAGCAACGGTGCCAGAAAATAGCTTGCTGGCGTGTGGTTGATGGTGGTAGTATTGCAGCAGTAACAGTAAAACAGTAAACAAGCAGCGATAGCAGTATTTAGGAACAAGGCCTAGGGATTAGACTTTCACTAGTGGACACTCTCAACATCACATAACAGAATAGATAAATGCATACTCTACACTCTTTTGTTGGATGATGAACACATTGCGTAGGATTACACGAACCCTCAATGCCGGAGTTAACAAGCTCCACAATTCAATGTTCATATTTAAATAACCTTAGAGTGCAAGAAAGATCAACACGACTAAACCAAGTACTAATACAGCATGCACACTGTCACCTTCACACTATGTAGGAGGAATAGATCACATCAATACTATCATAGCAATAGTTAACTTCACAATCTACAAGAGATCATGATCATAGCATACGCCAAGTACTAACACGGATGCACACACTGTCACCATTACACCGTGCAGGAGGAATAAAACTACTTTAATAACATTGCTAGAGTAGCACATAGATAAATTGTGATACAAAACACATTGCAATCATAAAGAGATATAAATAAGCACTTCACTACGCCATTCATAACAGTGAGTAAGTATTCTGTGAAATATAGCCTAAGAGACCCACACGGTGCACACACTGTCACCTTTACACACGTGGGACAAGGAGTCTCCGGAGATCACATAAGTAAAACTCACTTGACTAGCATAGTGACATCTAGATTACAAGCATCATCATATGAATCTCAATCATGTAAGGCAGCTCATGAGATTATTGTATTGAAGTACATAGGAGAGAGATGAACCACATAGCTACCGGTACAGCCCCGAGCCTCGATGGAGAACTACTCCCTCCTCATGGGAGCAGCAGCGGTGATGAAGATGGCGGTGGAGATGGCAGCGGTGTCGATGGAGAAGCCTTCCGGGGCACTTCCCCGCTCCGGCGGGTGCCGGAACAGAGACTCCTGTCCCCCAGATCTTGGCTTCGCGATGGCGGCGGCTCTGGAAGGTTTCGGGTTTCGTCCTTCGTGTAGGGTTTTCGCGACGGAGGCTTTAAATAGGCGGAAGGGCAGCCTCGGAGGGGCCTGGGGCCACCACACCATAGGGCGGCGCGGCCCCTCCCGCGGCGGGGTGTGGTGTGGGGCCCCAGGGCTTCCTCTGGCGGCTCGGGTGTTCTGGATGGTTCCGGGAAAAATAGGAACCGGGTCTTGATTTCGTCCGATTCCGAGAATATTTCGTTACTAGGATTTCTGAAACCAAAAACAGCAGAAAAACTGGCACTTGGCATCTTGTTAATAGGTTAGTTCAGAAAATGCATAAATATGACATAAAGTGTGCATATAACATGTAGAAATCATCAATAATGTGGCATGGAACATAAGAAATTATCGATACGTCGGAGACGTATCAGCATCCCCAAGCTTAGTTCTGCTCGTCCCGAGCAGGTAAAACGATAACAAAGATAATTTCTAAAGTGACATGCCATCATAAACTTGATCATATTGTAAACATATATAATGAATGCAGCGATCAAAACAATGGTAATGACATGAGTAAACAACTGAATCATAAAGCAAAGACTTTTCATGAATAGTACTTAAAGACAAGCATCAATAAGTCTTGCATAAGAGTTAACTCATAAAGCAATAATTCAAAGTAGAGGTATTGAAGCAACACAAAGGAAGATGAAGTTTCAGCGGTTGCTTTCAACTTGTAACATGTATATCTTATGGATAATTGTCAACATAGAGTAATATAACAAGTGCAATATGCAAGTATGTAGGAATCAATGCACAGTTCACACAAGTGTTTGCTTCTTGAGGTGGAGAGAAATAGGTGAACTGACTCAACATAAAAGTAAAAAGAATGGTCCTTCAAAGAGGAAAAGCATCGATTGCTATATTTGTGCTAGAGCTTTGATTTTGAAAACATGAAACAATTTTGTCAACGGTAGTAATAAAGCATATGAGTTATGAACATTATATCTTACAAGTTGCAAGCCTCATGCATAATATACTAATAGTGCCCGCACCTTGTCCTAATTAGCTTGGACTACCGGATCATCGCAATGCACATGTTTTAACCAAGTGTCACAATGGGGTACCTCCATGCCGCCTGTACAAGGGTCTAAGGAGAAAGTTCGCATTGGATTTCTCGCTTTTGATCATTCTTCAACTTAGACATCCATACCGGGACAACATGGACAACAGATAATGGACTCCTCTTTAATGCATAAGCATGTGGCAACAATTATTATTCTCATATGAGATTGAGGATATATGTCCAAAACTGAAACTTCCACCATGAATCATGGCTTTAGTTAGCGGCCCAATGTTCTTCTCTAACAATATGCATGCTCCAACCATAAAGGTGGTAGATCTCTCTTACTTCAGACAAGACGGACATGCATAGCAACTCACATGATATTCAACAAAGAATAGTTGATGGCGTCCCCAGAAACATGGTTATCGCACAACAAGCAACTTAATAAGAGATAAAGTGCATAAGTACATATTCAATACCACAATAGTTTTTAAGCTATTTGTCCCATGAGCTATATATTGCAAAGGCGAATGATGGAATTTTAAAGGTAGCACTCAAGCAATTTACTTTGGAATGGCGGAGAAATACCATGTAGTAGGTAGGTATGGTGGACACAAATGGCATAGTGGTTGGCTCAAGTATTTGGGATGCATGAGAAGTATTCCCTCTCGATACAAGGTTTAGGCTAGCAAGGTTATTTGAAACAAACACAAGGATGAACGGTGCAGCAAAACTCACATAAAAGACATATTGTAAACATTATAAGACTCTACACCGTCTTCCTTGTTGTTCAAAACTCAATACTAGATATTATCTAGACTCTAGAGAAACCAAATATGCAAACCAAATTAGCAAGCTCTAAGTGTTTCTTCATTAATGGGTGCAAAGTATATGATGCAAGAGCTTAAACATGAGCACAACAATTGCCAAGTATCAAATTATCCAAGACATTTTAGAATTACTACATGTAGTATTTTCCAATTCCAACCATATAACAATTTAACGAAGATGAAACTTCGCCATGAATACTATGAGTAGAGCCTAAGGACATACTTGTCCATATGCTACAGCGGAGCGTGTCTCTCTCCCACAAAGTGAATGCTAGGATCCATTTTATTCAAACAAAACAAAAACAAAAACAAACAGACGCTCCAAGTAAAGTACATAAGATGTGACCGAATAAAAATATAGTTTCAAGAGAAGGAACCTGATAATTTGTCGATGAAGAAGGGGATGTGATACGTCTCCAACGTATCGATAATTTCTTATGTTCCATGCCACATTATTGATGTTATCTACATGTTTTATGCACACTTTATGTCATATTCGTGCATTTTGTGGAACTAACCTATTAACAAGATGCCGAAAGGCCAGTTCCTGTTTTCTGCTGTTTTTGGTTCCAGAAAGGCTGTTCGGGCAATATTCTCGGAATTGGACGAAATCAACGCCAAACCTCCTATTTTTCCCCGAAGCTCCAGAACCGAAGAAGAGTCGGAGAGGGGCCAGGGGGGCCCCACACCATAGGGCCGCGCGGGCTGGCCTCGGCCGCGCCGGCCTAGGGTGAGGCCACCCTGTCGACCCTCTGCGCCGCCTCTTCGCCTATATAACCCTTTCGACCTAAAAACACAGTACCAATTGACGAAACTCCAGAAAGACTCCGGGCGCCGCCACGTCGCGAAACTCCAATTCGGGGACGAACTGTTCAGGCACCTGCCGGGACGGGGAAGTGCCCGGAAGGCTTCTCCATCGACACCACTGCCATCTCCACCGCCATCTTCATCACCGCCTGCTCCCATGAGGAGGGAGTAGTTCTCCATCGAGGCTCGGGGCTGTACCGGTAGCTATGTGGTTCATCTCTCTTCCATGTACTTCAATACAATGATCTCATTGAGATTCATATGAGTTTGTATCACTACTATCTATGTGCTACTCTAGTGATGTTATTAAAGTAGTTCTATTCCTCCTGCACGTGTGTAAAGGCGACAGTGGGTGCACCGTGTTAGTACTTGGTTTATGCTATGATTATGATCTCTTGTAGATTATGAAGTTAACTATTGCTATGATAATATTGATGTGATCTATTCCTCCTACATATGCATGAAGGTTACGGTGTGCATGCTATGCTAGTACTTGGTTTAGTCTGTTGATCTATCTTACACTAAAGGTTACTAAAACATGAGCATTATTGTGGAGCTTGTTAACTCCGGCATTGAGGGTTCGTGTAATCCTACGCAATGTGTTCATCATCCAACAAAAGTGTAGAGTATGCATTTATCTGTTCTGTTATGTGATCAATGATGAGAGTGTCCACTAGTGAAAGTGTAATCCCTAGGCCTTGTTCCTAAATACTGCTGAGTTACTACTGCTTGTTTATTGTTTTACTGTGTTACTACTGCTGCAATACTACCACCATCAACTACACGCCAGCAAGCTATTTTCTGGCACCGTTGCTACTGCTCATATATATTCATACCACCGTATTTCACTATCTCTTCGCCGAACTAGTGCACCTATTTGGTGTGTTGGGGACACAAGAGACTTCTTGCTTTGTGGTTGCAGGGTTGCATGAGAGGGATATCTTTGACCTCTTCCTCCCGAGTTCGATAAAATCCACTTAAGGGAAACTTGCTGCTGTTCTACAAACCTCGCACTTGGAGGCCCAACACGTCTGGAAAGGAGGAACGTAGACATCAAGCACTTTTCGGCGCCGTTGCCGGGAGGAAAGGTAAAAGGTACTCACACTCCGGATCTTGGCTACTAAGCTATTTTCGTCATTGTAAGTACTCGAAGCTATTTCCTTTAGATCCTGCAATTGCAACTTTTTGTTTCTTGTTTACACTAGTTAGGCATAATGGAAAACAACAAAAAATTTAGTGAGCTTTTTAATCTTTTTCCTGATTTAGAATTGTTTGATGCGAAAATTAAAAAACCTATGGAACCTTATTTGCATGCTAGTAGCGATGTTATTAGTATGAATGCAATTACTGCTAATGCTATGAAGAAGTCTAAGCTTGGGGAAGCTAGTTTTTGTGGTCTTTTTAGCTTCCCATCTTTAGGGGAGAAAATTTGTTCTGATAATGCTTTATCTCCCATATGCGATAACTCTAATAATGCTTCTGATATTTTAAATCCACCTGCTGAAAGTATTCCGTATAAAATACCCATGAAAATTATTGAACGTGTTATGGACAACCACTATAAAGGGGATGGAACTGTCCATCCTAGAGATAATTTACTGTTTTTGCACGAATTATGTGGGTTATTCAAGTGTGCAGGTATCTCTATGGATGAAGTGAGGAAGAAGCTATTCTCTGTTTCGCTGTCTGGTAAAGCAGCGCATTGGTATAAATTGTTGGAGAATAGGCATTCTCTTGGTTGGGAGGAAATTGCATCTCTCTTTTATTCTAAATTTTATCCTCCGCATGAAGTGCATATTGATAGGAATTATATTTATAACTTTTATCCTCGTGATGGAGAGAATATTTCTCAAGCGTGGGGGAGATTGAAATCACTAATGCTCAAATGTCCCATTCATGAGCTCCCCCGTAATATTATTGTTAACAATTTTTATGCGAGGCTTTCAGGACAACACAAGGACTATCTGGACGCGTGTTCGGAGGGATCTTTCACAAGCAAGGAGGTTGAAGCTAGGTGGGATCTTCTTGATCGGATTGAGGACAACGCTGAAGGATGGGAGAACGACAAAGGTAAAGAGTCATGTATAAATTATGATTATGAATGCATTGAAGCTTTTATGGATACCGATAAATTTGAAATATGAGTGCTACTTATGGTCTTGACTCTCAAGTTGCTGCAAATCTTTATAAAGCCTTTGCTTCTCATTTCGAATTGCCTAAAAATAATTTTGATAAGTATCATGAACCTTTTAAAGAGGCTTGCATGAAGAATGAAATTGTTGTTAATTATTGCAATAAGCATGCTCAAACTCCTAAGAATGCTATTTCCTATAAGCATGTTAATTTTTGTGGAATACATAGACCTTGTGGAATTAATCAAATCAAAGATGAATATTGCATCCATCATGCTAATGAAAAAACTAGAAAGTGGTTTAGGGCTCTAGATGATCTTGGTAAAAAAGTTTGTGCCCTCTATCCTTTTATTTGTGAAGTTTGCCATGAAGTGGGTCATTTTAATTTTCAATGTTCCTCCAGTGATATTTTGAACCCAATGAGTGCTGCAAATTTGTATTGTGATGATGAAATTACTCCTAATCAGCATGATGAACTTACTTTATTTTTGGGGTGTGAAGAACTGTCGAGAAAAATCTCTTTGTTACATATGAGTGATCTTGATATTGATGATGTCCTGCATGGGTGTTTTTCTTATTGCATTGATAATAGCCATACAAATACTTACATACAAGATATTTTAGAAGATGACACCTTGCCAAAATATGATAGGACCGCTGTGTGTTTTCAACTAATTATTGAAAAGGAGGGATCCTCCCAAGTTTCTTCTATTGTTTCTGAAAGTAAATCAGGTTATGCGGACAAGCCACCCTTCAAGCCTCTCCCTCCTGAAGAAGGGAATGATGAGAAGGAAGAGAAGGAGAAGAAGGGAACGAAGAAGAAGAAGAAGAAGAAGAAGAAGAAGAAGAAGAAGAAGAAGGGGAATAAAAAGAAAGAGGTAACATCATATCCCCGCGTATATGAGATAACAATAGGTAACCGTAAGTATGTTGCTCCTAATGATTATTGTGATAATGAATCTGAATATGATGATCTTCCTATGCCCTTTACATACATTAGCAATCATGATTTGAATGAGCACACTACTTTTGATATTGCAAATCTCTGGGAAACTAATTCTGAAAATGATGAGGATAATAATTGCCATAGTGTCAGTACTATCCATGCTTCCTCCCATAATGATATAGAAAGCTCTAAGCTTGGGGAAGAGGTGTTTGCAAATCCTTTAGCTACTGGTCATTATGTTCTTGATACATCTCCTTCTAATAACAATAATGGTGTGGACACAGATAAACCGATTGTGAAAGATAACTATTCTATTTCTTATGATGACACTGTGCCTCCGATCTCTGATGTTTATTACAAAGAATGCTATGATATAGGTTCTAACTATCCTTATGAAACTTGTCATAGTCATGATTGGGTTACCAAAAACAATTCCCTTAATATGCAACTTGTTTACCATGTTCAAATTCTTGATAATAATCCTGCTCCAATTACTATTAATGAAAAGAACTCTTCTTATGCCAAATTTAATGATACTTCTATGCATATGAACCATGATAGGAATGTTCTAAGTGATGGGTATATTGTGGATTTCATCAATGATGCTACTGAAAGTTATTATGAGAGAGGGAAATATGGTTATATGCATCTTAATAATATTAAGTTTCCCCTCTTTATGTTGAGAATCTTGAAGTTACTCGTGTTTTATCCTCTTATGCTTGTCACTTTGTTCTTCATGAATTCATTTGTGTACAAGATTCCTCTGCATAGGAAGCATGTTAGGCTTAAATGTGTTTTTAATTTGCCTCTTGATGCTCTCTTTTGCTTCACATACTATTTCTTGCGAGTGCATCATTAAAACTGCTGAGCCCATCTTAATGGCTATAAAGAAAGAACTTCTTGGGAGATAACCCATGTGTTATTTTGCTACAGTACTTTGTTTTATATTTGTGTCTTGGAAGTTGTTTACTACTGTAGCAACCTCTCCTTATCTTAGTTTTGTGTTTTGTTGTGCCAAGTAAGGTCTTTGATAGTAAAGTAAGTACTAGATTTGGATTACTGCGCAGAAACAGATTTCTTTGCTGTCACGAATCTGGGTCTAATTCTCTGTAGGTAACTCAGAAAATTATGCCAATTTACGTGAGTGATCCTCAGATATGTACGCAACTTTCATTCAATTTGAGCATTTTCATTTGAGCAAGTCTGGTGGCCTAATAAAATCCATCTTTACGGACTGTTCTGTTTTGACAGATTCTGCCTTTTATTTCGCATTGCCTCTTTTGCTATGTTGGATGAATTTCTTTGATCCATTAATGTCCAGTAGCTTTATGCAATGTCCAGAAGTGTTAAGAATGATTGTGTCACCTCTGAACATGTTAATTTTTATTGTCCACTAACCCTCTAATGAGTTGTTTCGAGTTTGGTGTGGAGGAAGTTTTCAAGGGTCAAGAGAGGAGGATGATATACTATGATCAAGAAGAGTGAAAACTCTAAACTTGGGGATGCACCCGGTGGTTCACCCCTGCATATATCAAGAAGACTCAAGCGTCTAAGCTTGGGGATGCCCAAGGCATCCCCTTCTTCATCGACAACATTATCAGGTTCCTCCCTGAAACTATATTTTTATTCCATCACATTTTATGTGCTTTTTCTTGGAGCGTCGGTTTGTTTTTGTTTTTGTTTTTGTTTGAATAAATGCTTGTGTGGGAGAGAGACACGCTCCGCTGGTTCGTATGAACACATGTGTTCTTAGCTCATAATATTCATGGCGAAGTTTCCTCTTCGTTAAATTGTTATATGGTTGGAATTGGAAAATGCTACATGTAGTAATTGCTATAATGTCTTGGGTAATGTGATACTTGGCAATTGTTGTGCTCATGTTTAAGCTCTTGCATCATATACCTTACACTTATTAGTGAAGAAATACATAGAGCTTGTTAAAATTTGGTTTGCATGAGTGGTTTCTCTAGAGTCTAGATATTTTCTAGTAAGATGTTTGAACAACAAGGAAGACGATGTATAGTTTTATAATGCTTGTAATATGTCTTTTATGTGAGTTTTGCTGTACTAGTGCTTATGTTTGCTTCAAACAACCTTGCTAGCCTAAGCCTTGTATCGAGAGGAATACTTCTCATGCATCCAAAATCCTTGAGCCAACCACTATGCCATTTGTGTCCACCATACCTACCTACTATGTGGTATTTCCTGCTATTCCAAAGTAAATTGCTTGAGTGCTACCTTTAAACAATTCAAAATTTATCACCTCTGATTTGTGTCAATGTTTTATAGCTCATGAGGAAGTATGTGGTGTTTAGCTTTCAACCTTGTCATTTACTTTTGACGGACTCTCATATGGACTAGTGGCACATCCGCTTATCCAATAATTTTGCAAAAAGAGCTGGCAATGGGATTCCCAGTCCCAAATTAATTAACAAAAATAGACACTCCTCCATGGTATGTGATTGTTGGACGGCACCCGAAGGATTCGGTTAGCCATGGCTTGTGTAAGCAAAGGTTGGGAGGAGTGTCATCATAATAAAACTAAAATAAAAAGGCACTCCTTCATGGTATGAGATTGTTGGCGGGCACCCGAGGATTCGGTTAGCCATGGTTTGTGAAAGAAAGGTTGGAAGGAGTGCCACCCAAAAATAAAATAATTCATGGGAGCCGCTCTTGGAAGTCCGGTTGGCGAGGTAGTTAGTGTACCCATTACCATTCGTTGACAACAACAAACACCTCTCAAAACTTTACTTTTATGCTCTCTATATGTTTTCAAAACCAAAGCTCTAGCACAAATATAGCAATCGATGCTTTCCTCTTTGAAGGACCATTCTTTTACTTTTATTGTTGAGTCAGTTCACCTATTTCTCTCCACCTCAAGAAGCAAACATTTGTGTGAACTGTGCATTGATTCTTACATACTTGCTTATTGCATTTGTTATATTGCTTTGCATTGACAATTATCCATGAGATATACATGTTACAAGTTGAAAGCAACCGCTGAAACTTAATCTTCCATTATGTTGCTTCAATACCTTTTACTAAGAATTTATTGCTTTATGAGTAACTCTTATGCAAGACTTATTGATGCTTGTCTTGAAAGTGCTATTCATGAAAAGTCTTTGCTATATGATTCACTTGTTTACTCATGTCATATACATTGTTTTGATCGCTGCATTCACTACATATGCTTTACAAATAGTATGATCAAGGTTATGATGTCATGTCACTCAGTATCTTTGTTATCGTTTTACCTGCTCGGGACGAGCAGAACTAAGCTTGGGGATGCTGATACGTCTCCAACGTATCGATAATTTCTTATGTTCCATGCCACATTATTGATGTTATCTACATGTTTTATGCACACTTTATGTCATATTCGTGCATTTTGTGGAACTAACCTATTAACAAGATGCCGAAAGTTGCTTTTTCTGTTTTTGGTTCCAGAAAGGCTGTTCGGGCAATATTTCGGAATTGGACGAAATCAACGCCAAACCTCCTATTTTCCCGGAAGCCAGAACACCGAAGAAGAGTCGGAGAGGGGCCGGGGGCCCCACACCATAGGGCCGCGCGGGCTGGCCTCGGCCGCGCCGGCCTAGGGTGAGGCCACCCTGTCGACCCTCTGCGCGCCTCTTCGCCTATATAACCCCTTTTGACCTAAAAACACGGTACCAATTGACGAAACTCCAGAAAGACTCCGGGGCGCCGCCACCGTCGCGAAACTCAATTCGGGACGAACTGTTCGGCACCTGTGGGACGGGGAAGTGCCCGGAAGGCTTCTCCATCGACACCGCTGCCATCTCCACCGCCATCTTCATCACCGCTGCTGTCCCATGAGGAGGGAGTAGTTCTCCATCGAGGCTCGGGGGTACCGGTAGCTATGTGGTTCATCTCTCTTCCATGTACTTCAATACAATGATCTCATTGAGATTCATATGAGTTTGTATCACTACTATCTATGTGCTACTCTAGTGATGTTATTAAAGTAGTTCTATTCCTCCTGCACGTGTGTAAAGGCGACAGTGGGTGCACCGTGTTAGTACTTGGTTTATGCTATGATTATGATCTCTTGTAGATTATGAAGTTAACTATTGCTATGATAATATTGATGTGATCTATTCCTCCTACATATGCATGAAGGTTACGGTGTGCATGCTATGCTAGTACTTGGTTTAGTCGTTGATCTATCTTACACTAAAGGTTACTAAAACATGAGCATTATTGTGGAGCTTGTTAACTCCGGAGGGTTCGTGTAATCCTACGCAATGTGTTCATCATCCAACAAAAGTGTAGAGTATGCATTTATCTGTTTTGTTATGTGATCAATGATGAGAGTGTCCACTAGTGAAAGTGTAATCCCTAGGCCTTGTTCCTAAATACTGAGTTACTCTGCTTGTTTATTGTTTTCTGTGTTACTACTCTGCAATACTACCACCATCAACTACACGCCAGCAAGCTATTTTTCGCCGTTGCTACTGCTCATATATATTCATACCACCTGTATTTCACTATCTCTTCGCCGAACTAGTGCACCTATTTGGTGTGTTGGGGACACAAGAGACTTCTTGCTTTGTGGTTGCGGGGTTGCATGAGAGGGATATCTTTGACCTCTTCCTCCCGAGTTCGATAAACCTTGGGTATCCACTTAAGGGAAACTTGTTGCTGTTCTACAAACCCTCTGCACTTGGAGGCCCAACACTGTCTACAGGAAAGGAGGGGGAACGTAGACATCGGGATGCCTTGGGCATCCCCAAGCTTAGATGCTTGAGTCTTCTTGAAATATGCAGGGATGAACCACCGGGGCATCCCCAAGCTTAGAGCTTTCACTCTCCTTGATCATAGTATATCATCCTCCTCTCTTGACCCTTCAAAACTTCCTTCACACCAAACTCGAAACAAACTCATTAAAGTGTTAGTGCATAATCAAAAACTCACATGTTCAGAGGTGACACAATCATTCTTAACACTTCTGGACATTGCCCAAAGCTACTGGAAGTCAATGGAACAAAGAAATCCATCCCACATAGCAAAAGAAGCAATGCGAAATAAAAGGCAGAATCTGTCAAAACAGAACAGTCCGAAAAGACGAATTTTAAAAGGGCACCAGACTTGCTCAAATGAAAATGCTCAAATTGAATGAAAGTTGCGTACATATCTGAGGATCACTCACGTAAATTGGCTTAATTTTATGAGTTACCTACAGAGAATTAGACCCAGATTCGTGACAGCAAAGAAATCTGTTTCTGCGCAGTAATCCAAATCTAGTATTCACTTTACTATCAAAGACTTTACTTGGCACAACAAAACACAAAACTAAGATAAGGAGAGGTTGCTACAGTAGTAAACAACTTCCAAGACACAAATATAAAACAAAGTACTGTAGCAAAATAACACATGGGTTATCTCCCAAGAAGTTCTTTCTTTATAGCCGTTAAGATGGGCTCAGCAGTTTTAATGATGCTCACATGAAAAATAGAGTATGAAGCAAAAGAGAGCATCAAGAAGCAAATTCAAAACAAATTTAAGTCTAACATGCTTCCTATGCATAGGAATCTTGTAAATAAACAAGTTCATGAAGAGCAAAGTAACAAGCATAGGAAGATAAAACAAGTGTAGCTTCAAAAATTTCAGCACATAGAGGCATTTTAGTAACATGAAAATTTCTACAACCATATTTTCCTCTCTCATAATAACTTTCAGTAGCAACATGAGCAAACTCAAGAATATAACTATCACATAAAGCATTCTTATCATGAGTCTCATGCATAAAATTATTACTCTCCACATAAGCATAATCAATTTTATTAGTAATAGCGGGAGCAAATTCAACAAAGTAGCTATCATTATTATTCTCTTCAAGTGTAGGAGGCATAGTATAATCACAATAAAATTTACTCTCCATAGTAGGTTGTACCAAAAGACCACTATTATAATCATCATAAATAGGAGGCAAAGTATCATCAAAGAAAATTTTCTCCTCAATGCTTGGGGGACTAAAAAGATCATGAAAACCAGCTTCCCCAAGCTTAGAACTTTCTACATTATTATCAACAATGGTGTTCAAAGCGTTCATACTAATATTACTACCAGCATGCAAATAAGATTTCATAGGTTTTTTAATTTTCGCATCAAACAATCCATGTTTTAAATCAGGAAATAGAATAAGAAGCTCATTGTTGTCCATTATGCCAAACTAGTGTAAACAAGAAACAAAAAGATGCAATTGCAGGATCTAAAGGAAATATCTTCGAGCACAAACACAATGGCGCCAGAAAAGTACTGTTACCTGGAACCGGAGTATGAGTGCCTTTTTACCTTTCCTCCCGGCAACGGCGCCAGAAATTTGCTTGATGTCTACGGGAGCTTCTATTCTTGTAGACAGTGTTGGGCCTCCAAGAGCAGAGGTTTGTAGAACAGCGCAAGTTTCCCTTAAGTGGATCACCCAAGGTTTATCGAACTCGGGAGGAAGAGGTCAAAGATATCCCTCTCATGCAACGCAACCACAAAGCAAGAAGTCTCTTGTGTCCCCAACACACCTAATAGGTGCACTAGTTCGAAGAGATAGTGAAATACAGGTGGTATAAATAAGTATGAGCAGTAGCACGGGTGAGAAAATAGCTTGGCGTGTGGTTGATGGTGGTAGTATTGCGCAGTAGTAACACAGTAAAACAGTAAACAAGCAGCGATAGCAATATTTAGGAACAAGGCCTAGGGATTAGACTTTCACTAGTGGACACTCTCAACATTGATCACATAACAGAATAAATGCATACTCTACACTCTTTTGTTGGATGATGAACACATTGCGTAGGATTACACGAACCCTCAATGCCGGAGTTAACAAGCTCCACAATTCAATGTTCATATTTAAATAACCTTAGAGTGCAAGAAAGATCAACACGACTAAACCAAGTACTAACACAGCATGCACACTGTCACCTTCACACTATGTAGGAGGAATAGATCACATCAATACTATCATAGCAATAGTTAACTTCACAATCTACAAGAGATCATGATCATAGCATACGCCAAGTACTAACACGGATGCACACACTATCACCATTACACCGTGCAGGAGGAATAAAACTACTTTAATAACATTGCTAGAGTAGCACATAGATAAATTGTGATACAAAACACATTGCAATCATAAAGAGATATAAATAAGCACTTCACTACGCCATTCATAACAGTGAGTAAGTATTCTGTGAAATATAGCCTAAGAGACCCACACGGTGCACACACTGTCACCTTTACACACGTGGGACAAGGAGTCTCCGGAGATAACATAAGTAAAACTCACTTGACTAGCATAGTGACATCTAGATTACAAGCATCATCATATGAATCTCAATCATGTAAGGCAGCTCATGAGATTATTGTATTGAAGTACATATGAGAGAGATGAACCACATAGCTACCGGTACAGCCCCGAGCCTCGATGGAGAACTACTCCCTCCTCATGGGAGCAGCAGCGGTGATGAAGATGGCGGTGGAGATGGCTGCGGTGTCGATGGAGAAGCCGGGGCACTTCCCCGCTCCGGCGGTGCCGAACAGAGACTCCTGTCCCCCGGATCTTGGCCGCGATGGCGGCTACGGAAGGTTTCGTGGGTTTCGTCCTTCGTTGTAGGGTTTTCGCGACGGAGGCTTTAAATAGGCGGAAGGGCAGCCTCGGAGGGGCCTGGGGCCACCACACCATAGGGCGGCGTGGCCCCCCCTGCCGCCGGGGTGTGGTGTGGGGCCCCAGGGCTTCCCTCTGGCGGCTCTCGGGTGTTCTGGATGGTTCCGGGAAAAATAGGAACCTGGGTCTTGATTTCGTCCGATTCGAGAATATTTCGTTACTAGGATTTCTGAAACCAAAAACAGCAGAAAACTGGCACTTGGCATCTTGTTAATAGGTTAGTTCCAGAAAATGCATAAATATGACATAAAGTGTGCATATAACATGTAGAAATCATCAATAATGTGGCATGGAACATAAGAAATTATCGATACGTCGGAGACGTATCAATGATATGTACGCCTGCATCCATGGGATTTGCACCATCAGTACTAGACCCTGTTCCTCTTCTTCTTCTTCTTCCAATGCTTCTTTCGCAGCCCCCGAGGGTTTCTCGTTCTTCTCCTTCTTTGTTGATTTCTTCGGCTTCGTGGATCTCTCTGTTATCTCCTCCCAGAACACGCCTGGCGGGATTGCAAGGCACTGTGAGCCGATGTTTGCAAGAACGTCGGCTTCGTCATTACTCAGTCTGCTGATGTGGTTTACTTCGCATCCATCAAACAGCTTTTCCAGCTCGTTGTACATTTCCTTGTATGCCACCATGCTATCATTGACTGCATCACATTGGTTCATGACTTGTTGAGCCACCAATTGTGAGTCGCCAAATATTTTTAATCGAGTTGCACCGCAGGATTTCACCATCTTCATCCCATGTATAAGAGCTTCATATTCTGCCTCATTATTAGATGCGTTTAGGAACGTCATCCGTAAGACATATTTCAATTTGTCGCCTTCAGGTGATATGAGTATCACCCCTGCTCCTGCTCCTTCTTACCTTTTGGACCCGTCAAAGTTCATGGTCCAGGTTCTCGATAAATCCGGGGGTCCTGTGTTTTGCAACTCCATCCACTCTGCGATGAAGTCTGGTAAAATTTGCGACTTTATTGCCTTTCTTTTTTCATACGTGATGTCCCGAGGAGAAAGTTCTATTCCCCAAAGGGAGACACGTCCTAGCTTCTGGATTGTTGAGTATATTGGATAAAGGCGCCTCATTGACCACTATTATCGGATGCGCCGAAAAATAGTGCCGCAATTTTCTTGCGGTTGTGAATACTCCATATGCTAGCTTTTGGTACTGCGGGTACCTCTGTTTTGAAGGCGATAGTACTTCACTAATGAAGTATACTGACCTCTGCACGCCATGGAGTTTTCCTTCTTCTTCTCTTTCGACCACTAGCGCCGTGCTGACCACCTGGGGTGTAGCCGCTATGTATAGTAGGAGAGGTTCCTTTTCTTTTGGCGCCACCAAGATCGGTGGTGTCGAGATTGCCCGTTTAAGATCCTCGAAAGCTCTATCTGCTTCTTCGTTCCACTGGAACTTGTCTCCTTGTTTAATGAGGGCGTAGAACGGTAACGCCTTTTCTCCCAGCCTGGCGACGAATCTGCTTAAAGTTGCGACTTGCCCAGTTAGCTGTTGTATTTCTTTCAACTTTGTTGGCTTCCTCATTGTTACGATAGCTTGGATTTTATCGGGATTAGCTTCGATCCCTCTTGCTGATACTAGGAACCCGAGAAGTTCTCCTGCAGGGACGCCGAAAGAACACTTTCTCGGATTCAACTTGAGACAAAATTTGTCGAGGTTGTCGAAGGTTTCCTTCAAGTCCTCGATTAACGTTGCCCCCTTTTTTGATGTGATAACAACGTCATCGATGTACACTTGTACATTTTTCCCGATCTGTGTTGCTAGCCATTTCTGCATCATCCTCTGGTATGTTGCTCCCGCGTTTTTCAGACCAAAAGGCATTGTTCGATAGCAAAACACGCCATAAGGTGTAATGAACGCTGTTTTGACCTCATCCTCTTCTTTTAATCTGATCTGGTTATAACCAGAGCATCCAGGAAGGAAAGACGTTCACATCCTGCCGTGGAGTCGATAATTTGATCGATCCTTGGGAGGGGAAAGTGATCCTTTGGACAATGTTTATTGAGACACGTAAAGTCGACACACATGCGAAGGACTTTAGTGTTTTTCTTCGGGACCAACACTGGGTTTGCGACCCACGTGGCCTCTATATGCAGCTCCTTGATGAAACCAGCTTCTCTCAATCGGTCAATCTCTGACAGCATAGCTTTGCGGTTTGGCTCCGAAAAACGCCGCAAAGGTTGTTTGATTGGTCTCGCTATTGGATCCAAGTTTAGGTGGTGCTCGGCAAGTTCCCTGGGTACTCCTGGCATGTCAGCTGGACACCATGCGAAGATTTTCCAGTGCTCACGGAGGAACTCGACGAGCGCGCTTTCCTATGCGAGGTCCATGTTTGTTGCGATGGACGTCGTTTTCTTTGGATCCGTCGGGTGAATCTGCACCTCCTTGGAATCTTTTGCTGTGTTGGGCCTCCCTACATCTGGTAGCACATCATAGTCAGTCAGAAGCCTTGACGCTGCATACGCATCCGAAAGTTTCTGATAGTCGATGAAAATCTTTGTCGCATTTATCGGCTAGCGCGAAGCTTCCTTTGACTGTGATTGGTCCCTTAGGTCCAGGTAACCTCCAAAGAAGGTACGTGTAATGTGGTACCACCATAAATCTGGCATATGCTGGTCGTCCCAACAAGGCGTGATACTGCGACGGGAAATCCACAACTTCAAATTCCAACCTTTCTATCTTGTAATTTTCTCGGGTCCCAAACTGAACGTCGAGATTGATCCTCCCCAATGGGTAGCTTGGCTTCTCTGGTGTGATGCCATGGAAACGTGTGTCGGTTGGTTTCAAGTTTGCTAGGGAGATGTTCATCTTTCTTAGCGTATCTGCGTACATAAGGTTTAAACTGCTGCCTCCATCTATAAACACTCGAGATACGTCGAATCCTGCAATTACTGCTGGTAAGATAAGTGCTGATTGTCATGGTCGAGGAACTTGCTGCGGGTGATCCGCTATCGTGAAGCCAATGTCTTGCCCTGACCAATTTAAGTACTCCACCGTTGGTGGAGGCATCTTTTCTGCCATAAACACTTGCCGCGAGATTACCTTCTGAGCCCTATTAGATGGCCTATGTTTTTGAATCATCGAAACCACACCATTATTGTTCGGATCCACATATGGAGGTGGTTGTGGTGCTGCCGCTATTCTAAGTTGATGTCGATTTTCGTCCGTGATCGCGGGAGGAGGTGGTAAGTGGATCTCACTCCTGGGCCCCTGGGGGTTTCTGTTTGCTACTTGAGCATTGACCATTCCTGCGACCCGCAGCATTGCTTGGAAATTGCGGCAGTCTTTCTGCAGATGTCCTGATGCCTTTTCCCATTGCTGTCGAGATAAAAATGCATCTAGCATGGCCCATTCATCATATCTTCGGGAGTTACGAAAGATCTCTGAAACCTTGACCCGCTATTTTGCCTGTTATCTCTATTGTCGCCTTGCTGTGCGTTGCTTCTTTGGTAGTCATCTCTATTGTTTCCTCCATTGTTTCCCCGAAAACCAGCCGATATTTGGCCAGATGCATCGTAACTCGAGAATTGTCGAGGAAATCGGCGTCTATTTTGAAAATTTCGACTGCGGTCCTCTCTGGGGACCTATGTCGTTTGTTATGTACCGCATCTTCACCATCTGCCCATCTGTTTGCTATTTCCATTAATGCTGACACTGTCCTTGGGTTTGTCCTTCCCAAGTCCTCCACGAAATCTCCTCGTCGAACTCCTGCTACAAACGCATCTATCGCTCTTTCGTCAGATATATTTTCTGCCGAGTTTTTGATGATGTTCCACCTTTGGATGTACTTCCTCATTGATTCATCATGCTTTTGTCGACATGACCTCAACTCCTCTAGTGTCGCGGGTTTCTTGCAGGTTGATCGGAAATTCTTAATAAACACATCCTCAAAACTCTCCCAGCTGTCGATGGAACCTGGGGGAAGCTTTTTATCCACGATCTGGCGGCTCCGCTCAAATGTATCTGGATGCTCTGCATGGCTGTTGCTCTGGTCCCGCCAATCAATTTTACTATCTCGAGGTAATCGACTAGCCAATCCTCTGGGTCCTGCAGGCCATCGAATTTCTTAAAACTATCGGGTAACTTGAATCCTGAGGGAACTCGAGTTTTTCGGACCCTTCGTGTGAAACATGGGAGTGAAGGACAACGTTGCATAGAAAACAAAAATTTTCCTACCGCGAACACGCAATCCAAGCCAAGATGCAATCTAGAAGACGGTAGCAACGAGGGGGTATCGAGTCTCACCCTTGAAGAGATTCCAAAGCCTACAAGAGGAGGCTCTTGTTGCTGCGGTAGACGATCACTTGCCGCTTGCAAAAGCGCGTAGAAGATCTTGATCACGATCGGTTCCGGCGCCACGAACGGGCAGCACCTCCGTACTCGGTCACACGTTCGGTTGTTGATGAAGACGACGTCCACCTCCCCGTTCCAGCGGGCAGCGGAAGTAGTAGCTCCTCTTGAATCCGACAGCACGACGGCGTGGTGTCGGTGGCGGTGTAGAAGTCCGGCGGAGCTTCGCTAAGCTATGCGGGATGTGGAGGAGCGGGCGGCTAGGGTTTGGGGAGAGGGGGCGCCGGCCACTATAGGGGTGCGGCCACCTTGGTGGTGTTTGAGGTGCCGGCCCCCTCCCCTTGGCCCTCATTATATAGGTGGAACCCCAAGAGGTGGTGTCCAAGTCTTCGAATAAGACCCGAACCAAAAACCTTCCATAGGAGGGGGAAACCTAGCCCAACTAGGACTCCCACCCAAAGGTGGGGTTTCCACCTCCCATGTGGGGGTGGCCGGCCCCCTATGGTGGAGTCCACTTGGGACTCCACCCCCACTAGGGCTGGCCGGCCATGGAGGTGGAGTCCCTTGTGGACTCCACCTTCCTTGGTGGTTTCTTCCGGACTTTTCTAGAACCTTCTAGAACCTTCCATAGAACCTTCCGCGACATTTTATTCACATAAAATGACATCCTATATATGAATCTTATTCTCCGGACCATTCCGGAACTCCTCGTGATGTCCGGGATCACATCCGGGACTCCGAACAAATATTCGAACTACATTCCATAATTCAAGTACTACCATTTCAACATCCAACTTTAAGTGTGTCACCCTACGGTTCGAGAACTATGCGGACATGGTTGAGTACTCACTCCGACCAATAACCAATAGCGGGATCTGGAGATCCATAATGGCTCCCACATATTCAACGATGACTTTAGTGATCGAATGAACCATACACATATATTACCAATTCCCTTTGTCTCGCGATATTTTACTTGTCCGAGGTTTGATCTTCGGTATCACTCTATACCTTGTTCAACCTCGTCTCCTGACAAGTACTCTTTACTCGTACCGTGGTATGTGGTCTCTTATGAACTCATTCATATGCTTGCAAGACATTTAGACGACATTCCACCGAGAGGGCCCAGAGTATATCTATCCGTCATCGGGATGGACAAATCCCACTGTTGATCCATATGCCTCAACTCATACTTTCCGGATACTTAATCCCACCTTTATAGCCACCCATTTACGCAGTGGTGTTTGGTGTAATCAAAGTACCTTTCCGGTATAAGTGATTTACATGATCTCATGGTCATAAGGACTAGGTAACTATGTATCGAAAGCTTATAGCAAATAACTTAATGACGAGATCTTATGCTACGCTTAATTGGGTGTGTCCATTATATCATTCACACAATGACATAACCTTGTTATTAATAACATCCAATGTTCATGATTATGAAACTAATCATCCATTAATCAACAAGCTAGTTTAAGAGGCATACTAGGGACTTCTTGTTTGTCTACATATCACACATGTACTAATGTTTCGGTTAATACAATTCTAGCATGATATATAAACATTTATCATAAACATAAAGATATAAATAATAACCACTTTATTATTGCCTCTAGGGCATATCTCCTTCAGTCTCCCACTTGCACTAGAGTCAATAATCTAGATTACATTGTAATATACCTAACACCCATGGCATTCTGGTGTTGGTCATGCTTTGCCCTAGGGAGAGCTTTAGTCAACGGATCTGCTACATTCAGATCAGTGTGTACTTTGCAAATCTTTACTTCTCCATCTTCGATGTACTCGCGAATCGAGTGGTAACGCAGCTTGATATGCTTCAGCCTCTTGTGTGACCTTGGCTCTTGTGCATTGGCGATGGCACCCATGTTATCACAATAAATGATTAATGGGTCCAATGCACTAGGAACCACACCGAGCTCTACAATGAACCTCTTCATCCATACCGCTTCGACGAAGCCTCTGCGCTGTACTCTCGATTCTGTTGAAGACTTCGCCACCGTGCCTGCTTCGAGCTTGCCCAGCTTACTGCAGCACCATTCAATATAAACACGTACCCAGATTGTGACTTAGAGTCATCAGGATCAGTGTTCCAACTTGCATTGGTGTAACTTTACAACGAGCTCTTGGTCACCTCCATAACAAAGAAACATATCCTTAGTTCTTTTCAAGTACTTCAGGATGACCGCTGTCCAGTGTTCCATTCCTGGATCACTTTGATATCTGCTAGTCAAACTAACAGCATGTGCTATATCCGGTCTAGTACATAGCATGGCATACATGATAGATCCTACTGCCGAGGCATAGGGGATGTTACACATCCTTTCTCTTTCTTCTGCCGTAGCCGGTCCTTGAGTTTTACTCAATACCTTGCCTGGTAACATAGGTAAGAACCCTTTCTTACTTTCGTCCATTCTAAACTTCTTTAGAATCTTGTCCAGATATGTACTCTGTGATAGCCCTATTAGGCGTCTTGATCTATCTCTATAAATCTTGATGCCTAATATATATGATGCTTCACCAAGGTCTTTCATTGAAAAACTATTATTCAAATAACCCTTAACACTGCTTAATAGTTCTATATCATTCCCGATCAATAATATGTCATCTACATATAATATCAGGAATGCTACAGAGCTCCCACTCACTTTCTTGTAAATACAGGCCTCTCCATGACACTGTATAAACCCGAAGTCTTTGATCACCTTATCAAAGCGTCGGTTCCAACTTCTTGATGCTTGCTTCAGTCCATAGATTGAACGCTGAAGTTTGCATATTTTGTCAGCATTTTTAGGATCGACAAAACCTTTGGGTTGTACCATATACAACTCTTCCTCAATGTCTCCATTAAGGAACGCCGTTTTGACATCCATCTGCCAAATCTCATAATCGAAAAATGCAGCTATTGCTAACAAAATCCTCACAGATTTTAGCTTCGCTACGGTGAGAAAGTCTCATCGTAGTCAACTCCTTGAATTTGTCGGAAACCCTTTGCGACAAGTCGAGCTTTATAGACAGTAATATTACCATCAGCATCTGTTTTTCTCTTGAAGATCCATTTATTCTCGACAGCCTTTCGGCTATCAGGTAAGTCTACCAAAGTCCATACTTTGTTATCATACATGGATCCCATTTCGGATTTCATGGCTTCTTGCCATTTGTTGGAATCTGGGCTCATCATTGCTTCTTCATACGTCGCAGGGTCCTCATCATTGTTATCTACAATCATGACATTTAGACAAGGATCATACCAATCAGGAGTGGCACGTTCCCTTGTCGATCTGCGAGGTTCAGTAGCTTTCGAAGTTTCATGATCATTATCATTAGCTTCCTCTGTTGCCGGTGTAGGCGGTACAGGTACAACTTCCGGTACTGCGCTACTCTGATCAACGAGTATAGATTCATCAATCTCATCGAGTTCTACTTTTCTTCCAGTCACTTCTTTAGTGAGAAATTCTTTCTCAAGAAAGGTTCCGTTCTTAGCAACAAAGATTTTGCCTTCGGATTTGTGATAGAAAGTGTACCCTATAGTTTCCTTAGGGTATCCTATGAAGACGCATTTCTCCGCTTTGGGTTCTAGCTTGTCCGGTTGTAACTTCTTTACATAGGCTTCGCAACCCCAAACTTTCAGGAACGACAGCTTAGGTTTCTTATTAAACCATAATTCATACGGTGTCGTTTCTACGGATTTTGATGGTGCTCTATTTAAAGTGAATGCGGCTGTCTCTAATGCATAACTCCAAAATGATAACGGCAAATCAGTAAGAGACATCATACTACGAACCATATCTAAGAGAGTTCGATTACGACGTTCGGACACACCGTTTCGTTGTGGTGTTCCCGGCGGTGTCAATTGTGAAAGTATTCCGCATTTCTTTAAATGCATGCCAAACTCATAACTCAGATATTCACCTCCACGATCAGATCGTAGAAATTTGATCTTCTTGTTACGTTGATTTTCTACTTCACTTTGAAATTCCTTAAACTTCTCGAAAGTTTCGGATTTATGTTTCATGAAATAGATATACCCATATCTACTCAGATCATCTGTGAAGGTTAGAACATAACGATAACCACGCGCGATGCTACGCTCATTGGTCCACATACATCGGTATGTATGATTTCCAATAAGTCAGTAGCTCGCTCCATCATACCAGAAAATGGAGTCTTTGTCATTTTTCCCATTAGATATGCTTCGCATCTATCAAGTGACTCAAAGTCAAGTGATTCAAGTAATCCATCATTATGGAGTTTCTTCATGCGTTTCACTCCAATATGACCAAGACGACAGTGCCACATATAAGTAGAATTATCATTCAGTTTAATTCGCTTAGCATCAATGTTATGTATATGCGTATCACTACTATCGAGATCTAACAGAAATAAGCCATTCTTTTGTGGTGCTCGACCATAAAAGATATTATTCATAAAAATAGAACAACCATTATTCTCAGACTTGAATGAATAACCGTCTTGCATTAAACAAGATCCAGATATAATGTTCATGCTCAACGCGGTACAAAATAACAATTATTTAGGCTTAAAACTAATCCCGAAGGTAGATGTAGAGGAAGTGTGCCGACAGCGATCACATCGACTTTGGATCCATTTCCAACGCGCATCGTCACTTCATCTTTCAGTAGTCTTCGTTTATTCTTTAGTTCCTGTTTCGAGTTACATATATGAGCAACCGAACCAGTATCAAATACCCAGGTACTAGAACGAGAACCAGTGAGATAAACATCTATAACATGTATATCAGATATACCTTCTTTCTTCTTCTTGACAAGGCCGCTCTTTAGATCAGCCAGATACTTGGAGCAATTACGCTTCCAGTGTCCCTTCTCCTTGCAGTAATAGCACTCAGCATCAGGCTTAGGGCCGTTCTTAGGTTTCATAGGAGGCGTGGCAGCTTTCTTGCCACCCTTCTTGAATTTTCCCTTAGACTTGCCCTGTTTCTTGAAACTGGTGGTCTTGTTGACCATCAACACTTGGTGCTCTTTCTTGATCTCAATCTCAGCAGCTTTTAGCATGCCAAAGAGTTCAGGTAACTCCTTGTTCATGTTCTGCATATTGTAGTTCATCACAAAGTTCTTGTAACTTGGTGGCAGTGATTGAAGGACACGATTAATCCCCAGTCTGTTAGGAATCACTATTCCCAAGTCACTGAGTTTCTTCGCATGCCGGTCATGGCGAGCATGTGCTCACTAACGGAGCTGCCTTCTTCCATCATACAGCTGAAGAAATGTTTCGATGCTTCATAGCATTCCACGGCCGCATGAGTCTCGAATATAGCTTTCAGCTCATTCATCAACTCATGAGGATCATGGTGCTCAAAACGTTTTTGAAGATCGGATTCCAGACTGCACAGGATGGCACACTGAACTTGAGAGTACCGAGTTTTCCGAGTTGCGTAAACAGCTTTTACTTCATCGGATTCATCTTCTGCAGGAGGGTCACCTAGCGGTGCATCAAGCACAAATTGCAGATTTCCGCCAGAGAGGAAGATCCTCACATGACGGAACCAGTCGGTGAAGTTGCTACCGTTGCTCTTAAGTTTCTCTTTCTCTAGGAACTGATTAAAATTGATTGGGGACGCCATCTCTACAACATATATTTGCAATAGTTTAGACTAAGTTTATGACAAATTGAGTTCAAATTTTAATTCAGCATAATTAAAACCCTAGGTGAACTCCCACTCAAAACAATATCCCTCGCATTGTCTTAGTGATCACACGAACCAAATCCACCACACCTATGTCCGATCATCACGTGACAAGGTGTGATTTCAATGGCGAACACTCAAAGTGTTCATCATATCAACCATATGATTCATGCTCTACCTTTCGGTATCACGTGTTCCGAGACCATGTACATGCTAGGCTCGTCAAGGCCACCTTAGTATCCGCATGTGCAAAAGCTTGCACCCGTTGTATGCACTTGTTGATTCTATCACACCCGATCATCACGAGATGCTTCGAAACGACAAGTCTTGGCAACGGTGCTACTAAGGATGAACACTTTATTATCTTGAGATTTTAGTGAGGATCATCTTATAATGCTACCGTCGCGATCTAAGCAAAATAAGATGCATAAAAAGGATTAACATCACATGCGGTTCATATGTGATATGATATGGCCCTTTTGTTCTTGCGCCTTTGATCTTCATCTCCAAAGCACGGATATGATCTCCATCATCTTCGGGCATGATCTCCATCATCGTCGCGTAGCGTCAAGGTCAATGGCGCCGTCTTCATGATTGTCCTCCATGTAGCAACTATTACAACTACTTTGAAATACTACTCAACATGAAATTTAAAGACAACCATAAGGCTCCTGCCGGTTGCCACAATACAATAATGATCATCTCATACATATTCATCATCACATTATGGCCATATCACATCACCAAACCCTGCAAAAACAAGTTAGACGTCTCTAATTTGGTTTGCATATTTTACGTGGTTTAGGGTTTTCGAGAGAGATCTAATCTACCTACGAACATGAACCACAACGTTGATACTAATGTTTTCAATAGAAGAGTAAATTGAATCTTTACTATAGTAGGAGAGACAGACACCCGCAAAGCCTCTTATGCAATACAAGTTGCATGTCGAACGAGGAACAAGTCTCATGAACGCGGTCATGTAAAGTTAGTCCGAGCCGCTTCATCCCACTATGCCATAAAGATGCAAAGTACTCAAACTAAAGATAACAAGAGCATCAACGCCCACAAACCATTGTGTTCTACTCGTGCAACCATCTATGCATAGACACGGCTCTGATACCACTGAAGGACAACGTTGCATAGAAAACAAAAATTTTCCTACCGCGAACACGCAATCCAAGCCAAGATGCAATCTAGAAGACGGTAGCAACGAGGGGGTATCGAGTCTCACCCTTGAAGAGATTCCAAAGCCTACAAGAGGAGGCTCTTGTTGCTGCGGTAGACGATCACTTGCCGCTTGCAAAAGCGCGTAGAAGATCTTGATCACGATCGGTTCCGGCGCCACGAACGGGCAGCACCTCCGTACTCGGTCACACGTTCGGTTGTTGATGAAGACGACGTCCACCTCCCCGTTCCAGCCAGCGGAAGTAGTAGCTCCTCTTGAATCCGACAGCACGACGGCGTGGTGTCGGTGGCGGTGTAGAAGTCCGGCGGAGCTTCGCTAAGCTATGCGGGATGTGGAGGAGCGGGCGGCTAGGGTTTGGGGAGAGGGGGGCGCCGGCCACTATAGGGTGCGGCCACCTTGGTGGTGTTTGAGGTGGCCCCCTGGCCCTCATTATATAGGTGGAACCCCAAGAGGTGGTGTCCAAGTCTTCGAATAAGACCGAACCAAAAACCTTCCATAGGAGGGGGAAACCTAGCCCAACTAGGACTCCCACCCAAAGGTGGGGTTTCCACCTCCCATGTGGGGGTGGCCGGCCCCTATGGTGGAGTCCACTTGGGACTCCACCCCCACTAGGCTGGCCGGCCATGGAGGTGGAGTCCCTTGTGGACTCCACCTTCCTTGGTGGTTTCTTCCGGACTTTTCTAGAACCTTCTAGAACCTTCCATAGAACCTTCCGCGACATTTTATTCACATAAAATGACATCCTATATATGAATCTTATTCTCCGGACCATTCCGGAACTCCTCGTGATGTCCGGGATCACATCCGGGACTCCGAACAAATATTCGAACTACATTCCATAATTCAAGTACTACCATTTCAACATCCAACTTTAAGTGTGTCACCCTACGGTTCGAGAACTATGCGGACATGGTTGAGTACTCACTCCGACCAATAACCAATAGCGGGATCTGGAGATCCATAATGGCTCCCACATATTCAACGATGACTTTAGTGATCGAATGAACCATACATATATTACCAATTCCCTTTGTCTCGCGATATTTTACTTGTCCGAGGTTTGATCTTCGGTATCACTCTATACCTTGTTCAACCTCGTCTCCTGACAAGTACTCTTTACTCGTACCGTGGTATGTGGTCTCTTATGAACTCATTCATATGCTTGCAAGACATTTAGACGACATTCCACCGAGAGGGCCCAGAGTATATCTATCCGTCATCGGGATGGACAAATCCCATGTTGATCCATATGCCTCAACTCATACTTTCTTAATCCCACCTTTATAGCCACCCATTTACGCAGTGGTGTTTGGTGTAATCAAAGTACCTTTCCGGTATAAGTGATTTACATGATCTCATGGTCATAAGGACTAGGTAACTATGTATCGAAAGCTTATAGCAAATAACTTAATGACGAGATCTTATGCTACGCTTAATTGGGTGTGTCCATTATATCATTCACACAATGACATAACCTTGTTATTAATAACATCCAATGTTCATGATTATGAAACTAATCATCCATTAATCAACAAGCTAGTTTAAGAGGCATACTAGGGACTTCTTGTTTGTCTACATATCACACATGTACTAATGTTTCGGTTAATACAATTCTAGCATGATATATAAACATTTATCATAAACATAAAGATATAAATAATAACCACTTTATTATTGCCTCTAGGGCATATCTCCTTCAGGGAGTCCACACATATCCTCCTCAGCAAGTTCTGGTGAATGCCGACGTTCCCTTCTTTCTTGTCGCGCTCTATCAACTCTAGCCTGAGTTGTTGTGTCTCTGGCTCCACTCGCTCTTGGTGGATCTTGCACTGCCGTGGTAGGTCTCGGACTATTTTGCCTTGCAGTTCCTTCGGGAGGTGTGGCTGCGAACGCTGCTCCCATGGCTCCACATCCTGCCATGGCCATGTTGTACAACGCTTCTCTTGGATCCGGGAGGTGGCCTGGATGCTAAGATGAAAGCTTGTGTCGCCATGTACCCTGCTTCCGGTGTTTTTGGGATAATATTCCCCCTCGTATCGATTGACATAAAGGACATGTCGAGGTTATGGATTAGAGTCTCTCTTTTAGCCTCCGGTATATTTTGCCGAGATCTTGCTCTCCTCCGAGCTTCTCGTGACTATCTCCCGAAGTTCCGATTGTCGACTTAATTCCGCTCGTCGCCTGCTTGACGCGGAAGCTGCCTCCCTTCTTCGTTCAAAGCGGTGTCTGTTTTCCAATTCTCTTCCAGCTCGGGCGAGTCTATATTGATAAGCTTGCAATTCTTCGACCGTAGCAGTTGTCTCCATTGGTTCAGAACCATCTATAGCTTTTGCTGCTCTATCCCATGCCGCTTGTGGAAGTTGAATCCTCACGCGTGGTGTGGGCCCGACATATTTAGTGCCCAAACCTCGCCTTAGGTCAGAGGGATCGACGTATGGATCCTCAAGTCGTCGAAAGCCTCTGATGTTTCCTCTTGATCGCGACTTGCTTCTCCGATGGCGTAGATCTGATGATATTTTGAGTTCTGAACTTCGCTTGGTTTGGTGACACCATTATAGAGATTGGTGAAGACCTTTCCAATAGAGATGGACTTGTCGATGAAATCGAAGCTGTCGGTGTCGCTCGAATCATCGCTAATATAGGAGTCCGCAGATGACTCGAAGGACATGTCGCTGAAGATCTTGGCGAGTTTTTCGCTTGCCTTGGTGCCAATGAAGCATGACGACGAAATCTCCTCGTCGCCTGACTCGATGGATGATGCTGAGCTTGAGAAGTCAGGATCAACCGTCGATAATCCCGACGAGATCGGAACTTCGAGACGATACGCTCCTTCTTTCTCGACGCGGAAGTGGAACTTTCCAAACGTCATCTCCATGGGCTCCTCCAAATACGCATATGCATCCAAACGGGAGGGCGGGTGAGGAACAAAATCAACGAGACCAGTTTCGATCTGTTTACCTCTGTCCATGATGTTGCTTGCTGCGATGAAGTCGACGATCTTGAACGTGCCATCGAGATCAGCTCCTTGTCGCCTCTAGTTCCCACAGACGGCGCCAATTGACAAGGTATTAACTTGTCAATGCCTACAAGTAGTAGACTAGGGTTTCGTTGGATGTAGAGGACAAGTAGATCTCGAAGGTTTCAGCCGAAAAGTGCTCGACGATGTAAAAACTAGGGTTTGTGAGACAATGAATCGATGCTTTCTTTGTCCCTCGACTCCCCTTATATAGGAGGTGGAGCCGAGGGATTCGTATTGTACAAGTTACAAAGTCCGGGAGAGTTTCCAAATCATCCCGCAAGATTACAAATCTCCTCCTAATACAACTCTAGCTTCCTTGAATCAAAGGCTCGTTCTTCTTTCTTGAGCGGGGCCTAGAACCCGGTACCATCCGGCCAGGGCCGGCCGCCGGTCGCCGGCCAACCGGGCTTGTCAGGCCTCCGCTCCCCGCCCGGCCGGCCGCCCGGCACCGCGCCCCCGGCCGGCCCGTCCGGCCTGCGCCGGTCAACCGGCCCCGACCGGACCGGCAGCGGCTGATGGTCCGGCGCGCCCTTCGCCGGTGCCCACCTCGGCTCGCGCCGCCTTGCGTGACCCGCATTGGCGCGCCGCCATGCAGGAGGAGTACGATGCGCTGCAGCGCAATAGGACCTGGGAGCTCGTTCCCCGGCCCCCTCGCGCCAACGTCATCACCGGCAAATGGGTCTTCAAGCACAAGCTCAGCTCCGACGGTACTCTCGAGCGCTACAAGGCGCGCTGGGTCGTGCGCGGCTTTCGGCAGCGCGCTAGCGTCGACTTCACGGATACGTTTGCCCCGGTCGTCAAACCGGGCACGATCCGCACGGTGTTGCACCTCACCGCTTCTCGCGCGTGGCCGGTGCATCAGATGGACGTCTCCAACGCCTTCCTCATGGCCATTTGCAGGAGCAGGTGTACTGTCAGCAGCCCATCGGCTTCGTCGACACCGAGCGCCCCGATGACGTGTGCTTGCTCTCTCGATCCCTGTATGGACTGAAGCAGGCGCCCCACGCCTGGTACCAGCGCATTGCCGGCTTCCTGCATCAGCTTGGCTTCCGCTCCACGCGCTCCGATGCGTCGTTGTTCGTCTACCGGACCGGCAACGACATGGCATACCTGCTGCTGTACGTCGACGACGTCATCCTGACGGCCTCCACCGCAGGTCTTCTTCGACAGCTCACCGACAGTCTTCCCGCTGAGTTCGCGTTGAAGGATCTTGGCCCGCTCCACTACTTCCTCGGCATCGAGGTTGTCCGGCGTGCGGACGGGTTCTTCCTTCATCAGCGGAAGTATGCCCACGAGCTTCTCGAGCGTGCAGGGATGTTTAACTGCAACCCTGCGCCCACTCCTGCCGACACGAAGGCCAAGCTCTCCGCCAGTGATGGGTCGCTGGCGTCCGTCGCGTCGTTCTACCGCTCCATCGTCGGTGCTCTCCAGTACTTGACGTTGACGCGACCGGAGCTCCAGTACGCCGTGCAGCAGGTGTGCTTGCACATGCATGCTCCTCGGGATGCTCATTGGGCCGCGGTGAAGCGGATTCTCCGCTACGTCTGTGGTACCATGGGCTACGGCTTGTCGTTGCATGCTTCGCCCTCGACGTCGACTGACCTCGTCGCCTACTCAGACGCGGACTGGGCGGGATGCCTGGATACACGCCGCTCCACCAGCGGCTACTGCGTCTACCTCGGCTCGTCGCTCGTCTCTTGGTCCTCCAAGAGGCAGCCCACCGTGTCTCGCTCCAGTGCTGAGGCCGAGTACCGCGCCGTGGCTAATGCTGTGGCTGAGTGCACATGGCTTTGTCAGCTTCTGTCCGAGCTCTCTTGTCCTGTTGACAAGGCTACGGTGGTCTTCTGCGACAACATGTCGGCTGTCTACCTCTCCGCCAACCCCGTTCATCATCGGTGTACCAAGCACATCGAGTTGGACATCCATTTTGTTCGTGAGCAAGTTGCCCTCGATCGCGTTCGAGTTCTTCACGTACCAACGTCTCAGCAGTTTGCCGATATCATGACGAAGGGATTGCCATCCACGACTTTTCCTGAGTTTCGCTCCAGTCTATGTGTTGGTGCCGACCCTTCGACTGCGGGGGGTGTTGAGTAACATAATGTATAGGCGTAGGTCCCCGTGTTTTCTCAGGGTTGTACCTATAATTGTACATGTATCCGCCTATATATACATGGGCAGCCGGCCCTATTGGTGCTGTGCAATCTCCAATAACTCTTCTACAATTTACATGTATATATTTTACATAATATGCACGGCAATTTTTTTTTAAAGGAACCGAGGTAACGCACGGCCATTCAACTAGTATTTTTATGGAAGGAAGAAGAAGGCGGCAAGCAATGTGTGCAGCTATTCTTGCATATATAGTCATATTAGCTCCGGCCACTTGGTCAAGTAGAGATGTAGTTGTTACACTATATACGTACGGCTTGGTGTTGTCATTGCGAAGGAAATAAATTTCGTTTTACATTGCTTATTACTATATACTGGCGAAATTTATATTATCAGCGACGGTATTCTCTGTGGGGGTGGATTTTTTAGGGAAGAGTGAGAGGGGGTGACACTGGGAGCCCAGATTTTTTTTTTTGGTTTCAGACTTTTAGTCTATGGGCTTAACAGATAGTGAGACCCGTAGCCGTAACTTCCTGTGTCTGATAATAAAATTACGTAGTAGTAATAGTTATGCAAGTCTTTGGTAGTCATTTTTATTTCATAATGGTGATCTGGCGCATCTTAATTCAGCTCATATTACAAGCTGCCGACTGGCTGGCTCTATACCACCAACTCTTGACTTTGAGATGGGTGACCGAGTCGACCTGGCGCTTTTAATTGGTACATGAGGTTGATGATGGATGATTACTACCTACTCTTTTTTATTGTTGGTCCGCATAAACCTATCTTCACGCGCGATGAAGTGGACATGTGCATGCAAGAGCACATGAGTTCTGCAACGCTCCAAATTACCAACCAGCCGGAGAGTACGTAGCTTCTTCCAAAAGAGAACGTATACAGATTTCGTTATTTCATTTTGTTCTCTACGTTCAGACAATGATCCAAAGGGGATCGTTTCACTGCTTCTCTTCATATTGAGGAGCTTTCCATGTACCACCCGGCCGGCCTTGTAGAAACGCACAGGGATGTAAACATATACACAAAGACTTGACGATCGAGCGCTACAGCAAGTCAGTCTTTCGTTCCTGGAGAGTTGACAATTTGTGGCACATCTGGATCTAGCCTGGGAGAGCGTAGCTTCGTTGAGGAAGGCGATCATATAATTACTATTATGTGCAAGTAGGCCCTAGTATATACAATTAATAAGAATCTCGGATTATTTTTCGAGACCCAAGTGCGCGTCAATGAGTGGAGTGCACACATGGAGATAGCTGTGTTAACGCTAAAATAAAGGCGAGAGAGAACTGGCCGGGTACTGCGCAGAGGTATATACACACAAGGATCAAAAGTCTCACCTCATCGTCCTCCCTCCGTCTTGCTCAGGCGGGCGCTTGCTTGCCTGCTCTCCGGCCGTCTCTAGCAGGTTGGTGTTTCTTCTTCGGCCGACATGTTCTAGCATCTGTTCTAGTCTACCTAGATTTTCTTGCGACTTTGTGTTTCGATTTCAATGTTGCCTCCGACTCTCCGAGGCCAGCTTTGTTCAGCTCTACACATCCGAGTTTATCCAGCTAATCTGTATGTGTTCTCGTCTTTTAAGCGCACGCAGCCATGGCCCTTTAAGGGAAACTCTATCAACCTTAAATTAAGTGAGGGAGTTGTTGTACTTGTGCAAGAGCTAACCTTAAGTATATATGTACTTATCTTCTCCTTATTCATCGTCTACAACTTAATCTGTACTTCTATAGACATGCCGATGGGATGTGGGTGGTGACGATCTGTCTGTCTGTCACACCTTGTGCTAGCGGAATGACATATGCAAGCAAACCAAGTGAGATGGAGGCTTGTTTGTCTACCATCTATTTAGCTGTGTAGTTTACAATATGGATCATAACATATGGATATGTATTTTCTCTCTCATCCTTCCGTGTCGGAGAGCCAGGTTCTCTCTCGCCTTCTAGCTAGACTCATTGTCGCTGGATCCTTGGCCGAATAAAGTGTCCTTCATCAAAAAACAAAAAGATCATTGCATGAAGTGCGATCGTTCGAAGAATTCCTCCCATACCATATTTTGCATCAAGGGAGGCCGATCGAGCAGCTTCCACCCCGACGTCCATGCATGTCGTCTAGGTCCTCAAGATGGTGTGGTGGAATCGCAACACCAAGCCATGGAGACGGTGTTTGAACCCAATCATGATGACTTTGGATTCCTCCTTGGAAAGTTCAGGGTCTGGCTTGTAAATTTATTTTATATATGGGTCCTTGGATAGTTGGATGGGGGCTATCTTGTGAAGTTTGACCAAGCCTAACCTAGCCTTGGGCGACACTTCCCTTGTTATTAAAAATTTGAACACAAAACGGGATCAGAAACATTATCTCTCCCCGCCCATCGGCGCTCCGTCGTTTCGCCGTTTACTCGAGGGCGGCGGCGCGCGGTTTGGTGCGGCCGCTCGAGGTGGAGGCCACCGCGGCTGCCCCAGTTTGGCGCGGGCGCTGGAGGTGCAGACAGGAGGAGGAGGCGGCGGCGATCTGCCGGAGGTGGGGGCAGGGGAGGCTATGGCGGCGGCGATGCCGTCCGGGTGGTGCCCTCACCGAGCGCAGCAGCGGGCGGACGCGCGCGCGTACAGGCGCGGGAGCAGACGGTCGGCGTCGGGCCCTGCCCTCCTAGACCACCGCGCGCGAACCCACGTGCCCCTGGTCTGGCTCTGGCTGGGAGGGGAGCGGTGGACGGCTTGCTTGGTCGGCAGGCGAGAGCGCTCCACCGGAGTTGAGAGGAGGGCGCATGGATCCGGTGAGGGATATCTTTCCAAGCAAGAATCCTCTCTTACTTTTTGTTCTTCATACAGATATGGGTTGTATCAGTGTCAGGCCGGTACTGATACGAAAATACGTACGGCACTCTGAAAAAAGCGCCAGTACCAATACGGCACTTTAAAAAACTTACTTAACCAACGTTGCTGGACTTCAACACTAATAACTCACTTCGGATTAGAGCCAAGATTATTATACATTGCGCGCGTAGGAGGATGGATTTCAAGAAGTAGCAACGCTTAATTACTTGAAGAAGTCATCGCGCGTTCCGTAACTAGCTTCTGGGAGATTTCATCGCTAGGTGCTGAAGTTCGGTTAGATCTGCACGCCCAAGCTTGTGCCTAGATATAAAACTTACAGTATCTATCTGTTTACATTTTTTTTATGCAGGTTTGATCGCATCACTTGACATCGATCTCAATAGATGATGTTATAGTTGGTGGTTTGTTGTCAAACACCTACCGGCCGGGTTCGAGGATAATTCACTCTCCACTAGGTATGTCCTTGACTTCTCGCACGCGCGTTTACTACATGCTATCAAGTTAAACTGTTGTCACTATCTTTATGGTAAATTAATCGGCCTGTTTTAATCATAGTTGTTAAGATGTCTTGCATTCCTCCCCCCAAAAAAAAAAAATTTCTATGGCGTGCTTTTTTTTACTCCCAATGGTTTGTTTCCCAATTTTTACATATTTATTTTCCATTAATGAATGATTCGGATAGTCTTTCTTAAACACAATCATACGACTGTCGTTGGGAAAGTTTCAAAACAAAAATAAAGCATTGACTTGGAGGATACTCAACGGAACATATAAGACCTCGCCATATGCATATAAGATAGTGACGATAGATAGCTCATTGCTTCAAAACATTTCAAGGATTACAACCCAACAATCTTGTTTCAAGTCTACCTAGACATGAATTAGTTCTTTTTATTATTTTTAAAACTCTCCCTGGGGCTTCTTGATCTGGTCAAATTGGTGCCCTCGCCAACCTCTAGATGAGACAGGGGAGGTCACTTCGTCTGCAATTTGGTGGACGCCGAGTGGTGCCACACAATTTACATATTTGTCACACCATCCGTCACTGGCATGGGGTGGTCATGTAAAAAAAATCCAAATCTTTAAGTAAAGTGTGGCAAATGTGCAAACATTTCACAAGAGAGTTGGTGCTTCCCGTCGCGGGAGCAGAAAGTAGTCATCGGGCCATGCCCATCTAGAGCACGGCGAACCACATGTTCTACTTCTAGTTGGTAAGGAGCGGACAATAGCTACTTCAACAGGGCGCCACTGGAATTTAGATCAGGAGGGGAGGGAGTGCACTGTGCAGGGATCTGATGAGAATTTTTTTTTTGGATAAAGGGTGATTTATTACTTAAAAGTTTTAAGTATTACATCTGACCTCTGAATAACTAGGATACACATAGCGCCCAAATTCAATATTATCAACAGAAAAATAAAAGGCACAAGGCGCACTACTAGTGAACATGATAGGAACTGTAGGGGCGTCAAAGGTGATGGAGGACCAATCCGTAGATTATGGTGCCATCCATGTTAGGTTAAAAGTAACCCTGGTTGTATCCTCCAGCTGTGTAGACACCCGCATAAACAGATCGCGATGTTGCACACACTGTAGAGACGACCATGAATAGTGTGTAGTTGTGAACCCGTAGATAACATGTATGAGAGAACAATTTTTCCATAGCCATAGTGACCATATAACAGCAATTGGTCGCACCCTAGTAAGTATTTTAAACATATATTTTCAACATTGCATCATGGGTAGAAGGTAGATCATATCTGGATAGTCTTGTCGTGGTACAGAAGACACATTTTACTGCCATGCCGATTGCATTTTGCAAGTTATCTTTGGTGATGATTACACCTCGACGAAGATACCATGCAAAAAACTGTAGGTTTTAGTGTAATTTACATCTTCCATTTTTTTGTTATTAACAACTGTCCTACTGCACTAATGCTTTATACATAGAATCCATATAAAATTTACCACACTCATGTAGATTCCATAAAAACATCACCGGTACCCTACGTCAAATGGAACAATGCTAGGCGTTGCAGAAAAGCATTCAATACTAGTCTAGGACAAAACATACTGATTTCAAAAGTACGATTTTATTTGACCTTAGAAAAAGAAGTTCAGTTCATAAATAAATATCCCTTTTGGGAGTGTAAGGTCTGTTTTGTTTTCTTCTGAAAAACTTTTGCCAAACAATTACACCGTACTTTGTGTGATACATGAATGCGTATGCATGAGAAAGTATTCGATTCAAATGAAGTTAATTTTCTTCTCATATAATTTATATGGTAATAGAGAAACTGCTGGTCAGATATTAGCACAGAAGAAAATAGGATTTTTTTTTGTATTGGAGGGAGTATGTGGATAGTGAGTTTAATAGCTTTTTTCTTCGTTGAGGTTACTTAAAGTCACTGACACTAAATGTTTTTTCGATCAAAAGAATGTATTTATTATGCGGAGATACCGTCTGACTAGGTAACCTTTGTCAGCTTGCACTAACTAGGGCCACGATTTTGTTACATCTGTTGAACAAAACATATTTTTACATATGCAGGATTTGGTCACAGTACTGGACATCCATCTCACTATATGTTCTAGTTCACGGTTTATAGAACACCTATAGGTTCCAGGATAAGTCTCCACTCCAGTCGGTATGTCATTATTTTCTTATTGACTACTCTCAGGTTAACGTATACACACTATCTTCTGGGTAAATTAGAATGCGTGTTTCAATATTAGTTAATACTAGGACAAAACCTGTGTGTTGCTACGGCGTCTGAACATCCTTTTTGAAAAATTATACACTTGAAAAGAGTATCCCGAAAAGTACTATTTCAGAACTTCCCATTCTCATAAAAAATATTAATATATTTGCAAGAAACTGAATTTTGTGCTGCTGGTTAGAGGTTTTACCTTAGGCATGGGAAATCCGCGGGAGTTACAGTTCGGAAATATGACTCCAGGTTATTAATCAGAAAATCGCCTTTCTTGTTCATGTGGTGCCAAGCCCTCCATAACCGGAGCATGATATGGATATCAGTTATTTTGTCACATTCAAGAGGTTTAGAGACCATTCAGGACCTTTTTTTAATGAATTTGCTTTCATTGGGTAAATCCTATATATATCTGTAAGGGCAAATCTGGGAGCTCTAGCTTTACTGCATTCAACAACGCAGCAAGAAGTTCGTCTTCAGGTTCAGTATAAAATAAATTGCAGATTGGATCTTCAATGATTTATGATTATAGAGATTAGTTTGAACTCCCAAAGATCGTGTGGCCACCTTCAAAGAGTAAACTTTCACCTTCTTCCGGATGTTTGCATTCCAAATACAGTTTCAAAATTTTGCGCTCTCATTATTTGCCCCACTTCCTGGGCCTTTTTTTCAGAGAGAAAAATTCTACCCAGTTCAACACATTTTATGGAGCACATATACCTGAGAAAAAATTGGCAGCACTTCTACGGTCCCTTAATATTATCTTTACGCATCAACACCACAAGTAGCACACATCGAAAGCTACACGTAATAGCACCAATGACAAGGAGCAGTAGCACTGTAGCAGTACCAGATGGTAGAGCAGGACGCCCGCGCATGGATAAGCTGGAGCAAAAAAATAGACAGAGGAGCCTCGTTATATCCACAAGTTGCAGTAATGCAGTTGTTGCCGATCATCTGAATTTCAGCAACTTTTATAGGACACACAAGCTCTGCAGATATATAAAGCTCAAAGCGGATGATTTTGTCAGATCATTGCTTTACTCGCTATGTAGATATGGGCATGGCCGGCCTGGCGGGACATTGTCTTACAGGGTACCGATCATGGAAACCCAGCGCCGGGCTATGTCAATATGGCTGGTCTGCTCTCCCTCACTGGCTCCTACGGCACGTTCCGTTGCAGGCTTGCAGCGGGTCCTCCTACGTATGCCCGCTGCTCTTGTTGTGGAAGACTGAGTATATATCGTTGAGGGCCTCGATGAAGATGTCCAGGCCTGATTCGAGGAAGAGCAAGAGGCCGATGAAGACCCGTACGGCCAGGAATTTCTGCTACATCCTCGTTGACCTGAGATAGAAGAAGCGAATTATGTCCAAGCGATCTCAAAAAAATAAGCTAGGAGTACTCGCGCATCATTCTCTCCTCCGACAGTGACGATGGCTCTATTAGATCAATGTTGAAATCAAAATCTTTCGAGGCGCTGGACGACCTCCTGCCAGGGAGCGGCTAGGTCGGACAGTCCGCGCACTTATCCTTCACCTCGTCAACGATGTCGTTCCACCAATGGATGTCCCACACGAGCAGTGAAACGCCGGGTCGCCGTCGGTTTCCATGACTCCATGACCAGCGTCCGGCCATAGATGTAGTGCAAGTCCATCAGCAGATCAGCCCACGACCACTGAATCCGGCTGCGTTCGGGAGAGGAATTGTTCATCACGCCTACCCGACCATGTCACTCCCAGAACCGGCCACCAGCCATGGACGTCTCTACTGTTGCCGCTGCAGTATCTCTTGTTGCCTCTCCGATATGCGATGTCATGGGTTTATCAGGGACGGTCGATCACATATATAGAGGCCCTAGGTAGGTACTGTATGATGCAGGCCAACCCCTAGCTAGTTCGGATAGGACTATGCTCGAGGTTTTTTTTTTGACAGCACTATGCTCGAGGTTACTTTGCTGGCGTGATGCCTATTGGCTGGGAGGGATAGAACATAACGGTTCAGTGGCATATTGTATTATGTGATTTGGTGGGAGGGTAAAATGGTCAAAAAAAAAGCGTTGACCGCAGAAACCTTAGCTCATTTATTATTAGGTATAGATGTTTGGCAATCCTCCGTAAAACAAGGATTAAAATGTGGTTACTTTTTTCCGAAATGGAGGCATAGGCCCTAGCCTCTGCATCGATTGATGCATGCGGGGTTTTATTTCCCTATTCAAAGATTTATGGTTTTACATTGGAATGCATCATGTGTCACTTAGGGCCATACATGCATCAACCATGTGAAAATAAAAGATAAGATGAAGTGACTGATCTCATGGTTTTAAAGGCGTCGTCTAAGCGACGCTTAAGCGTCCGAGCGTTCCAGGAGGGCAAGGCGTCGGCGTCGCCTTTGTTTTCTGCCCAAGGCATCCAAAGGCGTCCAAAGGCGTCGCCTAGGCGCGAAATCGCCGCCTTGCAAGAATCTGGACGCCTCTGTTCTGCCCAAGGCGTCCAAAGGCGTCCAAAGTGATGTTGATCTACAATATTGTGTTAATCTGAAATCAAAATGCCAGCGGCACTGGATGTACATACCCCGAGCAACAGTCTCTAGCCGCATGCACTGACTTATCCAAATACTCACACTTCTCCATTGGTTGTAGCTAAGATCACATATGAATTCAATGGGTAGCCAGAGGTATAACCTGCATGAAGAAAATAGTTTTTGCCTTGTGAAAGATATAGTTGTTCCTCACATTCTATATAGCCCAAAGTAAAGTGCAAACTCCCACTCGAATTCGCACTCTATCTTTTTAACAACTCCCGCTAGCCAATCTCGAAATAGATTCGTACGATTTTTTGGAGGAATAATATTAAAGAGCAGGTGCACTATACGGAAAACAACTTTTGCTAACGGGCAAACCAAAAACAAATGTTGTATTAATTCATCTTGATTATAAAAACAATATTTTTTGCAACCATGCCAATTTCTATTAGCGAAGTTATCCTTCGTGAGAAGTACCCAGCAATGAAGGAACCACATGAAAATCCTTATTTTAAGCGGCACCTCCATTTTCCACAAGTATTTTCTAATGCAGCTCGTATAATCATCCATATAATCAAGGTATAAAGATTTGATGATAAACAAGCCTAATGTTATTAGCTTCCAAGTGAACCCACAAGATTGTGTGGTTAACTGAACATCCGTCAAACACAGCACTAAATGAGTCCATATGGCATCGCTTGTCTAAAACCTATATTCAGAGGCACCTAAGCCATAATGTTAGCCACTAAACTTGTTTTCTTTGGACTATGTTAAACAAAGATAGATATTGATTAGATAAATGACTATCACCTAACCATGTATCCTCCCAGAACCTAGTACTCTCATCGTCTCCTACATTGAAACAACCTCATTCAAAGAACTCATTCTTTACTTTCGTAAAACCTTTTCAGAAGGAGGAATTAGAGGATTTTCCCTTCACTTGCAATAAGAAATTCGAGTGAAGGTATTTATTTTGGAGTACCAAAATTAATTTGTTGATGCATACCTAACTTATTCCATGTTGGTGTTTTTTTCAGAAGGGAATGGCGGAGGCAATACTTGCTGCTGTGACAAAGATTGGGATGATTGGTGCAAGCAAAGCGGCCACCGCTGCCGGAGATCTGTTGGCCAAGAAGGTTAATGGACTAATGGAATTGCCAGGAAAGATCAAAATGATTGATAAAGAGCTAAGGATGTTGAATGGCGTAATTCAAGATTTGGGCAGCTCACATCTCAGCAACAATGTTATCAAGGAGTGGATTACAGGCGTGAGGAATCTGGCCTACCATGTTGAAGATGTAGTTGACAAGTACTTGTATGAGGCTGTTAAGGTCAACGAAGAAGACTTCCTAAGTCGGTACGTGTTCAACATGGGAGGTGCACGTAACGCTATTGTTTTCAGTAAGATTGTCGTTGAGGTAGCAGAGATAGAAAACGAGCTCAAGCAAGTCAAAGAGAATCAAGCTTACTGGACTAATACAATTGTGCCTGTAAACAATGATCGTGCAGAGATTGATAGGCAGCGGTCTGGAGGCGGCTTTCAAGGGCTTTTTTGTGATGAGGATCTAGTGGGAATTGATGAGAACAGGAGTAAGTTGACTGAATGGCTGAGCACCGATGAGAAAGACAGCACGGTCATAACAATTTCTGGAATGGGAGGCTTGGGGAAAACAACCCTTGTGAGAAATGTGTATGATCGGGAGAAAGGCAACTTCCCTGGTGGTCAGGCTTGGATTGTGGTGTCACAGAAATATGATGTAGTTGATCTGCTGACCAAACTGCTCTCCAAGATAGGCCAGTCACAACCTATTAGTGCCAAACCAGATGTCGATGACTTAACAAATGCAATACAGAAGACACTACAATGCAAGAAATGTTTGATCGTTCTTGATGATGTGTGGAATGAAGAAGCATATAATCAGATGCACAATGCATTCAAGGGTAGCCAAGGAAGCCGTGTTATGATCACAACCCGGAAGGAAAAGGTTGCAGCTATTGCTCATAACGGTCGTCGCATGATAGTCCAGCCACTGGGTAGCACTGAATCATACAAGCTCTTCTGCTCAAGGGCTTTCCACAACACCAGTCCTGACCCTGACCGCAAGTGCCCTCCGGAGCTTAGGTGCCCTCCAGAGCTTGAGACAGTGGCTGCTGCTATTGCTGAGAGGTGTCATGGCCTGCCATTGGCCATTGTAGCTTGTGGTAGCCTTTTGTCCAAGAAGGAACCAACAGAGCACGCCTGGGACCAGATGTACAATCAACTCAGGAGCAAACTGCAGGAAAATAACCATGTGCAAGCTATTCTTATTCTGAGCTATCATGACTTGCCAGGTAATCTCAGGAACTGCTTCCTGTACTGCAGCTTGTTCCCTGAAGACTATCCCATGCCACGGGAGAGCCTTGTGCGAATGTGGGTTGCCGAAGGATTTGCGATCAGGAAAGACCAGAGCACGGCAGAGGAAGTGGCGGAGGACAATCTCATGGAACTCATAAGCCGGAATATGTTGGAAGTGGTGGAGAGGGATGAGCTCTCTAGGGTCACTACCTGTAAGATGCATGACATTGTCCGAAGCCTGGCTCTTGATATCGCAAAAGAGGAGAGGTTTGGCTCCGCGAATGATGAGGGTGAGATGATTAACACGGATACAGAGGTTCGCCGTTTCTCGACATGTGGTTGGAAGGGTGACGGCAGTAGGCCAGCTGCTGCTGGAGTGAAATTCCCGCGACTCCGGACCGTCATGTCGATTGCCGCCTCTACCAGCATGATTTCCTCAATTTTGTCTGGATCCAACTACCTTACTGTTCTTGAGCTCCAAGACTCTGGAATCAGCCAGTTGCCAGAAACCATCGGGAATCTGTTCAATCTCCGGTACATCGGCTTAAGGCGCACCAATATCGAGTCCCTGCCAGAGAGTATTGAAAAACTATCAAACCTCGAGACCCTGGACATCAAGCAAACAAAAATAGTGAAGCTACCACCAGGGATTGTGAAGGTTGAGAAGCTACGCCACCTTTTTGCTGACAGGTTTGCTGATGAGAGGCAGACGGCGTTCCGATACTTTGTTGGAGTGGAAGCGCCTAAGATGATTTCCAACTGTCATGATCTGCAAACTCTTGAGACTGTCTGTGCCAGCAAAGACTTGTCGCAGCAGCTGAGGAAAATGACTAAGCTGCAGACAGTTTGGATTGATAACATCAATGCATCTAACTGTGATGATCTTTTCGATGCCCTCTCATATATGCCATTACTGTCAAGCGTACTCCTCTCTGCAAGTGATGAGAATGAGACACTTTCTTTCGAAAAGCTCAAGCCAATTTCAACCAAGCTCACCAGGCTGATCGTCAGAGGCGGCTGGGCACATGGGACACTCAACTGCCCGATATTCCAGGGCGCTGGGAAGTACCTCAGGTATCTGGCCCTAAGCTGGTGCAATCTTGGGACAGAAGACCCGCTGAAGCTGCTGGCATCTCAAGTGCCGGCTCTCACTTACCTCAGCCTTAACCGGGTGAGTAGTGCAGCTATGTTGGTTCTTTCTGCAGGGTGCTTTCCTAAACTGAAGACACTCGTCTTGAAGAACATGCCCAATGTCAATCAACTGGTGATCGAAGACAAGGCCATCCCGATCATTGATGGGATCTACATCGTGTCACTCCGTGAGATGAACATGACCCCTCATGGCATCGAGTCCCTCAGGTCCCTGAAGAAGCTCTGGCTGCTGGGTCTGCACAGGGACTTCAAGGCTGACTGGGATCTGAAGCAGATGCACAACAAACTGAAGCACGTTCCAGAGCTCCGTTCTTAATTGCCCAAGAGCCGCATGCAGTCTACCTCCCTCCTTCGGTAAGAAGAAGTCACATTTTATTTGCCTACACATTTCAAGAAGATGATACTGTCATGGTATCTATCAGCAGATGCTTCTTTGTTTGATTATTTGCAACTAGACCTACCTATGGTTATGTAATAATTTAAGTCCTGGAACACGGGCGTTACATTCCGTGCATGCCAGCAGGAACTAGAATGATTTGAGTTTGTTTCATTATACTATCAGTGTAATTTCATAATTTGTTTGCAACTGTGTGTATCATGCAATGCTTGTTGTTTCTGTAACAAGTCATGAAACAATGTTATATGAGCTTAATTTCATTACATGATCTTATCGCTGAATGGTTTTTGCCTGATGTCACTGATGTATCAAGATACTGCAATGCACTACTACTTGCTATGTTTTTCACTGAAGCCTATTTTAAATACCGTTTTCGGTTTTTTAAAATAACAGACTCCATGGACAACAATCTGCAAATTTTGTTGAGCTCGGTACAGCCTTTGACAAATTAGATTTTTGAACTCGGCATCAGCTTTCAATAGAGTTTCCACCAGGTTTCAATAGAGTTTCCACCATATTTTTATTTGGAATGTGGTCACCATCTTGGATGCCGTCTCCTTAACACTGTATTCCTTTCTAAGCAAACTAGATATTTGAACTCAGGATCAGGTTTCATTAGAGTCTCCACCTTTATGCTTAGTTCGAATGTGGACAACATCTTGCATGCCGTCTCCTTGGCACAATTTTTCTTTCTCAAGAGTTCAGGTAGCATGTTCCCACTTTCAACTAGTTTAACCAAAACATGGAAACATTTTTGATTTTACGTACATGCCCATGTAGCACAATGCAAGGAAGTGTCACCATTTTCTTTTATTTTTGGCAAATATGAGATTGTTTTCCCCTTGTGTTGATGTTGGTAGAAACTTGATGTATGCTTTGTAGATGATCAGTGGGCATCATCTTGGGCTTGTGGCTTGAAACCAGGGGTTTATCCGAGTAGCAAGTCAAGAAGTTGTACTAAATCTGAGTCAATTAAAAAAGAACGGAGGGAGTACTTGATTAGGCACCCTCCTGAAGCAGTCCAAGCATTCCGTTCCGTTGGAAGGAGCCCTGTCTCGCCCTTTCTAGCAAAGCAGTTCATTTACTACTATCTAGGAGAGACCTCCTCCCCCACCGTCATCGCCGGGCGCTGCCGGGAAGCCCTACGGCGCGGTCCCGGGGCGCCTTTCCTCCCACCCCCCGCCAAGGGCACTGCGGCGGTGGCGGCCGGCCTTCTCCTTACGCGGAGGGCACGGCGGCGGCGGCCGGCCGTGCCTCTCCTTGATGCGGTGGCGCAGGGAGGCAACGGCCATGGCGTCGATCTGCAGGCGGCGGCTCTGAAGATCGGGTCCAATCTAGGTCCGTTGGCTGGGGCGGGCTCAAAATTCCATGTCGTGGCTCTGCCTCCTCGGCAGTGAGGTGTTCATGGGCATCTCTCGCGTCATGAGGAAACATGGGGCAGCAGCCCCGTGCATGGTGGTGGTGGTCATCTTCTTCGTCGGAGGTGGTCGGCCAGGCTGGTAGTCCTGTGTGGGGGATCATGGGATCTCACACAGGTCTCCGGCAATGGTGATCTAGTCCGGGGTGTCATGGCGACCGGTGAAAACTGAGCCTCGACCTCGGTCTTGGCGGATGATGGCGGCGTCGGTCGACGTCGTTACCTTGTCGAAGGCGCCATCTTGCTTGCCTCGGCACTACACTCAGCGAGGTGGGGATGCGCGGCTGCCGGTGAAAACCGTGTTCCGACTCCGGTCTTGGCGGGCGATGGCGGCGCTACACGTCGCAACCTTCTTGGAGGCATCGTTGTCGCAGCCTGCATCTACACTCTTGTGCTGCTCCGGGGCAAACCCTAGATCTGGGTCTCCCAGATCGGACGATGGCGGCGAGCCCTGCGTCGTTCTACCTCTTGGCGCATCGTTTTTGGAGCAGCTGCTGGATGATGGCGGATGTTGGTGGAGTGGTATTCATCTACCACATTGTTGGCGTTGAGTCTCGATAGCATGGTGCTGCAGGGTATCGACGACAGATGCGGGATGATGTATGCGTGCATGATGGTGGGCGGAAAAATCCCACACCCATTCTTACTATGGCATCTTGAGGTATTTCATCACCTGCACATACATCAACTTGCCCCACTTGGGAGCCATCATTTTCTTCGAACTTCACACTACAAGATTCGATGATAATCCCGGAGGATACATCAAAGACTCTATAAGTGTGAGATTCAGCACCGTAACCAACAAATATACCCTCCAAAGCTTTAGGAGCAAATTTAGATAAACGAACTCCTTTCATTTTGTAGAAACACTTACACTCGAACACCTTGAAGTATGAGATATTAGGTTTGTTCCCGGTGAGTATTTCATATGGAGTCTTGTTCAAGCCCTTGCGGAGATAGAGCCGGTTAGAGGAGTGGAAAGCGGTGGAGATGGCTTCGGCCCAAAAGTTATGGCGGGATTTATACTCCGCCAACATAGATCTTTCCATATCCATAAGAGTCCGGTTCTTCCTCTCCGCAACACCATTTTGTTGAGGGGTGTATGCAGCGGAATATTGATGTCGAATCCCCTCATCACTAACAAAATTATTGAGTGTATAGTTCTTGAACTCGGAGCCGTTGTCACTTCTTATTGCCATAATGAGGAGATTGTGTTGGCGTTGCACCTTGGTAGCAAAGTCAATGAAGATTTGTTGAGTCTCATCTTTCTTCTTGAGAAAGTAGACCCAAGTGTATCTTGAATAGTCATCAACAATTACCAAGCAATATTTCTTCGCACCAAGACTTGCATGAGAGGTAGGACCAAAGAGATCCACATGAAGGAGCTCCAAGATCCTCTTGGAGAAGATAATAGTCTTGCTTGGGTGCGGAGAGTCATGCATTTTGCCTTCAACACAAGCCCTACAAACACGATCTTTGGCAAAAGACATATTTTCCATTAGTCTCACAATATGGTTCCCCTTGTGAAGACTTTGAAAAGTTCTCATGTTGACATGGGCCAAGCGGCGATGCCACAACCAACCCACATCCGCCTTTCCGAATAGGCACATCGCACTTGTCGTGGTGGTCCCCGAAAAGTCCACCACATACAAGTTGTGTTCGCGATACCCAACGAAAGCGACTTTTAGAGTCTTGCTCCACAAGAGGACCACAATATCATTATCAATAAAGACGGCGAAACCCATCTTGCCAAGGGCGGAAACGGAAAGTAAATTGTAACCAAGGGTTTTGACAAGCATGACATCCACAAGAGTAATGTTGTGTGCAACCACAACCTTGCCAAAACCCAATACCTCGGATGTAGAATTATCGCCAAAGGAGACGGTGATATTATTTATATTGGGCCTCAACTCCTTGACAAGGTTCTTGCCGCTGGTCATATGACTTGTACATCCACTATCAAGTACCCATTTTGAACCTCCGGCGGCATAGTCCTACATGAGATCAATTCTTGGATTTAGGTACCCATTTCTCAGTGGGTCCTCTTTTGTTAGCAACAAGGGTCTTTGGGACCCAATAAATAGACCAAGCAACATAACCGTCATAAGGACCAACATACTTTGCATAGACATCACCATAATAATCTTTAAATAAAACATAGTGAGGATTATCAATTCCCGCATCATCATTATTAATGATATTGGCCTTAGGGGCTTCATCATTAGTGATAACCTTCTTTTGTGCGGGCTTGGCCTTTTGCTTGTTTGCCTTCTTTGCCTTGGCATTAAAACCAAGGCCCTCCTTCCCATTGTTTGACCTTTGCTTACTCAAAAGATCATCCAATGAAAGTTTACTTTTGGGAGAGGAGGCCTTAGCAAGTTCATCCTTCAACCTAGCATTTTCCTCAATAATATTTGCATGATCACATGAAGGAATAGAGGTACTAGGTATGTCATATGAAGCAAGCCTAATTTGAAGTTGCTCATTAGACTTGGAGAGGAGAGTGTATTCACTCTTCAAGGCTTTGTGAGCCTTGTCTAGGTCATCTAGATCCTTCACAAGTTTCTCATGATCAACACCAAATTTGGCCTTTTCCTTTATAAGAACTTTAGTCTTAGATCTAGCAAGATCTCTAGCTTTAGTGAGCTTGTTAATTTTATCTTGAGGCTCTTCAAGATTTTCTAGCCTCTCTTCAAGAGAAGCTATGGTTTCTTGACTTTCCTCAAGAGCATTTTTAAGAGCATGTATTTCAAGAGAGTCTTCTCTCTCTATTTGACATTTTTTCTCAAGAGTATCATTGAGTTGTGCTAGAACAATCATGAGATTGGAAACATGCTTTCTAGTGTCACCTTGTAAGTTAAGAATGAACTCTTCAAAATCTAGCATTTCTTGTTTCACTTTTAGACTAGCAAGATCAACCCCTAGATCATTTGATATGTTAGGCATAGAGGGGTTAGGAGATGATACCTCGGAAGATTTAGCCATGAGGCAACTTTCTTCCTCCACATGAATGACCTCATTGGGGATTCACTTGGTGATGAAGAGTTAGTGGAGAGGAGGCAAGGGCAACCAATCCATTTGAGGTTGCATCTTCTTCATCATCAACATCATCATCTCCGGAGGTATATTCTTCTTGAGTTGATAGCACAATAGATGTGTCCAAGATGGACCTTGTCATGAAGCAATGTGCATTCTTGATATGAGGATTCTCATTGGGGTATTCAAAGAGAGTTGAAGAGGGAATGTTGGTAGTGACAATGGCGGCCACTTCCTTTGAGCTTTCTTCTTCTTCATCATCACTAGAACTTTCAACTTCATCGGAAGAATATTCTTCCTTAGTCACTAGCACAATCCTTGAGGGCCTCTTGCCCTTCTTGCTCTTGTTATAGAATTTCTTGTTGGGGGCCTTTGAATCTTTGCCCTTTGAATCTTTGCTCTTGTCCTTGGGAATGAGCCTTCCACCATTAGTTTCCCTATTCTCATAGGGGCATTGAGCGATGAAATGGCGCTTGTCACCACAATTGTAGCAAGATCTTGTTTTTGGGCCCGAGCTAGTGAATCCACTTGATTTGTTTCTCTTGATGTTGTCTTCCTTGGCCTTGGACGGGTCAACCCAAAAGGATTTTGCATGGAATGCCATGTGATCATTGTAGTGGAGTTCCAAGTCTTCCGGATAGGACATACTCCAAGATGTCCTCTATGGTTCTTGAGGGTTCACTTCTTCTACGGAATTGACCGTCAAGGCAAGATTGTTCCCTCTTGTCATTTCAATGGCACGATTGCGAGAATCATGAGAGTTTTGCTCGAGCACCTTGAGAGTTTGCATCTCATGCACCGCTTGTTGAGAGGTGAGAGAGGAAAAGCATTCTCTCCCAACAAGAGTCTTCACGTCAATGGGTTCAAACGGCATCATGCAATCGTTGTACTTATCTTTGATCCAAGAGTCATTGATGTGGGTGGCACCCACATTCCGGAAGGCATCGGCAACGGTGAGAAGTCTTCCATACATGACTTCATGATCTTCATCCGGTAGCCTCATGAATCCTTCGGCTTGATTCCGAAGAGAATTGTACGTGTTCCTTCTCATGCTATCACTTCCAATGCAACTACCAAACCATCCCAAGCTTCCTTGGCGGTGGTGAAATTCCGAACACGAGAAAATTCCTTTGTCCCCACACTAGTTTGAATCATGTGCAAAGCAGTGTCATTGAGTTGGCTATCAACCGCTTCTCTTCTAGTCAACTTATCGGGGTGGTAGGACTTGAAGCCTTCCGCGATGATTCTCCAAAGTTCATTGGAGGCACTGCGAACATGAGAACGAAACTCAAATTTCCATGTATCGAAATCTTTGACATTAAACTTAGGTGGGTCGCCCCGAATGTTCATATGTGGATGGGGAACCGGTATATCGGGAGATAGGAAAGGTGGAGCCACTCGATTGTAGCTTTCACCTCCACTAGTTCCCCTAGGAGATGCAATGGGAGTTTTAACAGTGGTTAAGTTTTCACCATTCAAGGGTTTGGTAGAGGAGGGTAATGCCGAAGCATCTCCCTCTTCTAACCCACCCTTGTCCTTTACCTCTATGGAGGGAGCCATGTGAGGGACCGGAGTCAAAAGCTCGGAAATCATTTTTCTCATGCTTTCCATTTGAGCTTCCATGGAGGACCTCAAGGATGTTTCCAACGACTTGAGATCATCCATGGAGACCATCTTAGCGGCCCCTTCCGCAGGCTCGTCGTCCGGCATACTCTTAGGCGGTTAAGCCCGAAATAAGAGCCGAGGCTCTGATACCAATTGAAAGGATCGTATGCCGCACCTAGAGGGGGGGTGAATAGGTGCTAACCAATTTTTAGTTCTTTTTCAATTTAGGCCTGACACAAAGGTAAATTCTCTAGATATGCAACTAAGTGAATTTACTTATATGACAAGCCTAACAACTAAGCAAGATATAGCAACGCAATATATAGGTTATATAATAGGATAGAGGTAACCGAGAGTGGAGTACGCTAAGATATAATAGGATAGAGGTAACCAAATTGGAGGCTCCCAAATCTGTAACAACACAACAATCAACAACAATGCATCAACAACAATCAACTAGGGATCCAAAGAGGAACACTAGCAAGAGGGCCCTCAAGCATATGAGGGTGAAATGTAAATCGCTTCGGTGAGGATGTAGATTGGTGTCTTCTTCTTCGAATCTCCAAAGATCAAGAGCTTTGGTTGGGTGAGGGAGGAGATCTTCCAAATCTTGAGTTCTTGAGGTGGCTCTAATGGTGGTGAGGCTTGGCAGAATTTTTTCAATGATTGAGCAAGGAGGAAGGAAGAAGAAGGGGGTATAAATACCCCCTCTCAAAATCCAGCCGTTGGTAGCTTTCGAGGGCCGGATAATCCGGCTTGAGTTGGGGCCGGATTATCCGACCCCCTGGAAAAACCGGCCCTGGAGAAAAACCGGCCAAAAATCCGGCCAAAAGTCCAGCCCCATGCCAGGGAAGTACTGAGCCGCGTCACCTCTGGTCCTTAGCCAAATTTTGGGGGCCGGATATTTTGCAAATATCCGGCCCGGATTATCCGGTGCAAAAAGTCCGGCCTGGGGAATTTCCGGTCAAAAATCCGGCCAAATGTCCGGGGCAATACTGAGCCGAAATATCTTGAGTCCTTAGACAAATTTTGGGGGCCGAATATTTTGCAAATATCCGGCCCGGATTATCCGGCCTGGTGATTCTGTTACAGCTTCCTCTTGACTCATTTTTTCACACAAGTCACTCATATACATGTATCTATATAATCCCTGCACCACTTCATCAAACATTAGAGTATCACATACATTGACATCAAACACACAAAACATATTATGAGAGATGTTCTTTCACACGTAGCGCAAATACCGGAACGGGCGCGCGCGGTGTCTGTGGAAGAGGTCGGCACGGGTGAGTGTGCATGGAAGTGTTTGTGAGCATCTGTGTCGTAGTGTGTTCTGAAAAAAATCGTTTTGAAGGTGTAAATCTATGTATTATTCGTAGAAGCTGGCTGATGATGAACATGCTACGTGCTAGGTGTTGGTGGTGGCACGCATTTTCTGTTGCAGCAGGAGTTTGGTGCACGTGCCCTACAAGGATGGGTTGGGCCGCTGGTCCTCCTCCGCCAGCGCAGCATGCCGGTGGTATCGCCTTGGACGCATCCTGGACGTCCGTTGAGATCGGTCGAAAGGGACACGCGTGGTCGCAATATAAACAATTTAGAAACCCTAGTTCTAATATAAACAAGAATGTTGATCTCGTTATTTTATGTGATCACTCTAAATTAGTTTCAGTCCTAAAACCCTAGGGGTTTATCCCATGTGATCATATAAACTTCACCTTTACCTATAGAATCTTAATAAGAAACAAATGAATGCATGCTCAAGATCTACTAAAATAAAACCAACTCACATGAAATCATCATTCCATGTTTTCATTCTTGAATAAACCTTATATAATCCACTAGTGCCACTTAGGTGCAAACCCTAGCTTGTTACTCTCATATTAACACCATTGACCTCCATCCCTAAATACCACACCATTGGAATCAACCTCAACCATCATACCCTAGTAGAACCATGTTTAGCTTAAACATGCCAACACTTGCTGCATATGGACCCATCTTACTTAGTAACCCTAGAAGCACATAGCTCCTATTTGTAGTAGCCCTTGTTCTTTATTAAACATGTTCTTCAAAAGTTATTATTTTGAAGTAAATATCCAGCAGACCATAACAACAAATAATTCTTACTTGAAATACTTATTATTTCTTAAATAAACTGTTCTTCAAAAGTTATTCTTTTGAAATATAATAAGTAAGCATCAACCATGCACTATAAGACTTAACACTGACAATTACTCTTTACATGTTATGCAATCACTATTCTTTTGTGTGTATGATTGTTATGATACCTTATATCACTTGTTTATGATATTCATATCACCAAATCCTAATAAGAACCTTGTTTGAGAACCATTCTAAAAGTGAAACACACCTTAAAGAAATGTTTACAACTCACCAATCCTAGATCATCGAAATTAGGTTGCACTCAGGCCGATTGCATCTCATACAAACATTATAGCATCTTTGTCAGTTCTTTAAACATTGTCCTTACCGGATGATGATGGTATTTCAGAATTTGGAGTTATCACGTATCGAAGTTGTTGCCTGCATAATCTTGCAGTCAAGAAAGACAAGTTCATCACTTGCTCATGTCATTTGATTATTTCTTTTATCAAATTATATGCAAAGTACTATACTTATCACTCCTACATTGAAAATCAAAACATTACTTTACAGTTATGAATATGACTATGTGGTGAACAATGGAACCATGGTATATGTTGATGGTGGAGGTTCCATTGCAAGGGTTCTACTTATTTAGGACTAATCACTAATGCCTTCTAGTGATTCTAGCGCCGTACATTTCGCGTTAACCATGAGATCTATAATGGCTCTGGGGAAGTCAGCTGTATCTTTTCCCTCTCTCATACCAACGGACTAGTGATAAGGGTTGCCTGGATCAGTCTATCTATTGGTAAAGGTGAGGACAGTGGTCTGGAACAGTCTACCAATAGATATAGGAGAGGGCAGACTTATTAAAGGTCTATGATGGATTGTAAGGGTTGTTCGGGTTAGTCTATCTATAGTGTATAGGATAGGGCATAAGAATTGTTCGGAACAGTCTAGCTTAATGGTATAGGTGAGAACAAATGCCTGGGTCAGTCTACATGTAGATAAAGAGCAGGACATACTTACAAAAAGGGTGGGTCTACTGGGTCGCGGAGAAGGCAGTGATTGGCTTGGTTCTTATACTGGGCCTCACACCAAGGAAGTGTGGAGGGGAAAGATTTCACCTGGTTGGCAACAAGGATAAGTTCTCTTATGGGAAAAGTAACGCACTCTGCAGAGTGTATCAAATTGTGGCTGTCCTCCCTGTTCCGGGAAGTGAACTACGAATGCGGCAAGAAAGGAACTCCATGAAGTTCTGATAAACCTGTGAAAAGTGACGGGCATAGTTTTCCGAATAAAATAAATCTTTTTAAGAAATGTTTACGAAAACTTGCATTGGCCTATGACTTTCTGGTCTATGGCTGTAGCTAGTGCATGATACACCTATTTCCTATAATGAACTTGCTGAGTACGCTCGTACTCGTTCCCTCCCATTTGAACCCCCTTCTTAGATCAAAGTCAACAAGATGGAGAACTCAATCAATGAAGTCAGTGGAGTCAACTCCTGCATCAGCTAGAATGGAAACCTAGACTAGTAATAAAAGGGAACCACTTCCCTAATCATAGCACCTAAGTAGTTAGAGTTCTATAGCAAGCCAAGTATCTCCAAGAGCTAGTGTTAGCAATAAGATAGACTACGAGTTGTTCTTTTGCAGCTTATTTGAAATTTTACCTCACTGTAAAGTAGGAGGCTATGTTGATCTTCTGTAAACAGTTTATGTATCCTTCTATAGACATGCCTTGGACTCGCATATGTTTCTGTTGTACCACTCTGAGGGATGTAATATGAGTGGAACGGTGTTTCACTTGTGTTATGTCAACGACTTGCGTACTACACCATGCAGTGGTATGTTGGGTCACCGCATAAGGAGCGGAAGTTCCGGTCGGGACGGTACTTCCGACCAACTTCCGGCCTAGTTCCGAAAATAACCGTTTTGTTTGCAATAACATCCCGGGGTTGTGAGCTTGTTTTCAGAACTAGGGCGGAAGTTCCGGTCCTTGGGGGCGAAAGTTCCGGCTGGATCCTATTCTCTAGGCGCTGGTCAACATCTGGGCGAAAGTTCCGGTCTTGGGGGGTGGTACTTCCGACTGGAGCGCTGGAGCTTCATCTTCTCCATCTTCAGCTCCCTCTCCATTGGCTTGGTCTCCATGGCTTGCGTCTTGATCGATGTACCTGATTAAACACAGGGTATTTGCATGAAGTAGCATGCCATCCAATGAGGTCTCAAGTGTATACGTGGAAAGGAGCGAATTCACCTCTTGGTGTATGGCTTTGGCCCGAGCTCGTGCCATTGGGCCACGAAGAGGGTTGTCGGTCTTGAGGAGGAGGTGTCCAAAATCCACCCCGTATCACCCTGATACGGCCTTGCTTCTCCTGGTGTCGGTGTTCGAGAAGACGATGGCCACGGCGTGTCAAGCAAAGCTTCTAGTTTTATCACGTGTTTGCTTGCTTCTCTGTGTCCTCTAAGTGTAAGTTGTGTTTGCTCTGTATGCACTCTTTATCTGCCGATTTCTTGGCTTTATTAATTTAATTCAAAGCTGATCTTAGGCAGCCTATCTGCCGTTTCATATATCAGTATTCGTATCCAATGCTCATCATCCAATCCGCTCCAAATTTGTTCACAAGATATGGCGTACACGGAATCCGGTCCGATCCAGTCCATTTCTCGCCGTATGCGAGAAGCCTCTCCAAATCGTTTTCAAGGTACGATTTCTAGTCTCGGAGAAGCTGATGAACATGCTAGGTTGGTGGCTCCCATTTTCTGTTGCAGCAGCTGGAAAAACAACCAAGCAAACGGAGGTTGGTGCACGAGCCCTACACGGACGGGCGGGCTCCTCTGCCAGCGCAGCATCTCCCTGGACGCATCCTGGCCGTCCGTCGAGATCGGTCGGATGGGACGCGCGCGCCACCACGCGAGAAGGAACCGGCGTCCCTGGCTTGGAGTTGGAGGGAACAGTGAATCTTTCTTCTTCCCTTCGCTTCCGGCAGTTTGTTGTTCGTTCGTGCGGTTGGTTGGTTGGACTCTCGCCGTCCCTCGCCGTTGCCCACGACTTCCTCTCCCCCCACCCGCCTCCTCCCTCCCCCTACATATACACGCGCTGCCTCCTGCTCCGCCGCTCCTGCCTACCCGCCGCCGCGCATCCGCCTTCTTGTTCTTGGTTGGTTGCCGTCGGGCTCGATTTGGTGGCCGGTGGCGTCGTCTGCCGGGCAAGCTGCTCACCCGCCGCACCCGAGGTAATCAATCAAGCTTTCTCCTCCGACGCTTCTACCAGGTCGGATCGCGCTGCAGCTCCGGCGTGCCGCCGGGCGGGCGGGCAAGAACAATTGCCTTTCCTCTTCTTGCCTTATCAACATCCTTTGCTCCACTACCTTTCCGAGCAGGAAAAAAAAAGATACTTTTCTTTTCTCTGTTTTAAAAAAGCACACTTTTGGGTAGGTGGAATTGGCTGGATTTGGGGGCTGCAGTTTCACCACAATTTAAGATGGTGGGACTTGGCTTACACTACACCTAGCGTTGAATGTATCCGTCATCTATCTATTAGTAGTATTATTATTTCAATTGTTATTGTTTTGTTGCTGTTCAACAAAGGTTTACTAGTAGTACTACTAGTTCTAGTTTAGGAGTTGAATCCTCCCGTAAGCGTAGTTGGACTCCTTCCCAGGTCTTATTTAAATTAATCGGCCTGTGTATCTGGTCAGCGGGAGTAATCCACTTGCATGGACCAAGGTTTTGACAGTTAACCGCAACCACTAGTACTACTTGTTAACTGCAACATATTGTGATGTTTGATGGCTCTGAGGTTGAACGAACAATTGGGAAATGTCGGCCTCTTGAAGGCCATTAGATTATGTTCTGGTTGGTCATTAGCTCATTATATGCATTTCATCGTGCACAGGTTGTGCGAATATTTAAATATAATACTTTGTAGTCCCTGCATCCCCCGAGACTCTGACCATGAATTTGGCACTGTGTTTCTGCAACCTGTTAACTGCAATACATTGTGCTGCTTGATGATGCTTCCGAGGCTGGACAATTGCGCGCGTCTGCCCGCTGTCCGGGTCGTTAGAACGGGTTCTGGGTTGGTCATTAGGTCCTCATGCATTTCATCACGCGTATCCTGTGACTTATGAGAAACTTTTTTAGAATGCATTCTGCAATCCCGCGCGCATCCTCGGGGTCTCTGACCATGGATTTCGCGCTGTGTTTCTCTCACAGGCTCTCGTTTTGTTTGGCGTATGACGCGATGCTGCTCCACCAGTGTGTGGTCTCTCTGAATGATCAGTAGCGGCCGTCGCACACTTGCAAGTGCGAACCTCCCGTGTCTGCATTCTTGTACTGGGTCATGGCGAAGCTCGCAGCTGTTGGTCGCAGGTTTGTACCGTTTCCTTTCTTCTTATTCGTCTATGAACTGCCTGCACTTTTCCCTACAGCTAATTTCCCCCCACTCAATTCTCGTGGCATGCAGTGTGCTTAGATTTACAAACGAAAGTATGAGGATTGGTATGGTAACAGTCATTGGGGCGGTCCTCGGCTTCTACATTGGAATCTCGTTCCCTACAGTGAGCATCACAAAGGTACAATGATGTTTCTTTTATCGAGGTTAATCGCACTGTTTTGATTGATCGGAACGGAGTAACTTATGCATGTTTGGAATGTGCCAGCTGCACTTTCCATCCAGCTTTGTTTCATACAGGGACGAGACAAGCTCTGACCTCACGACGCAGGCTTTACTGAATCATGCCTGGACTTCTGCCAGAAATACAAGGGAGGAGAACAGTTCTGAGCAAAACTCAAATTCAAACGCTACTTTGAAGGTATGTGTTTTATGACTTGTATGTTTGGACAGCCATGGACAGACACTTTAGCAAAAAATGTATATAATAAAGTATATCATTAGGATACCATCCATTTGATACGACATTCTTGTTGAATAATCCATGCATATAGGTTAAACATCTATATTGTGGGCACCCTTCCCTTATCACTGTTTACCTTCACCACAGTCTGTTCCCTAATACAAAGATTTTTCTTATGTATCATAGATTTATGTCCCAACAAACCCCAGGGGTGCAGAGCGGCTAGCACCAGACATTGTTGTGCCAGATACTAACTTCCATTTGCGCAGGTTGTGGGGAGACCCAAGTGAGGTACATTTTCTTGTGCAGCATACTCATATCACCCAACTGGTCCTCAATTTCTTACTACTGGATATTATGAGAGTGTTTTGAATTTCCAAAGTGTTTTCTATTTTCTTGCGTATATTCAGATTTACAAGCATTTATGCCTTATATTTATGCTTGTTCTTTCTTTTGTGCCATGTGTTTCTTCATGTTCTTCTCGTCATTGTTAAATAAGAACAGAGTACCTTCACCTGTTACATCTTCAACTAATTGAAACTCGAAGACCCAAGTAAGGTCATTTACTACATACTATCATAAAAAATATTCTAACCTATAAACTAGTAATCAGACTTAGAAGCAATGCATCCCTTATGTTTATGCTTGTTCTTTCTTCAAGGTTTTGTTTTCCTTCCTACAAAAAAAAACTGTGTCATTAAGATCAATGTTCATATTATAATGTTTAATATGTCCATCTCATGCTGTCTGGTTGCTATTAAGTAAGAAACCAAGAACATCACATGGTGGGGTTTTTAAATTATTCCAAACAGTCTTAAACTCTGTATAGCCTTGTGAAGTCTGATGCTTTGTATGCTTACATTTGATCATCAATATGCAGGATCTGCCCTTCAAACCAAAGTACCTTGTGACTTTCACTGTTGGATATGCTCAAAAAGAAAATATAAACAGAGCAGTGAAGAAGGTAATGTTGCTAGCAAGTTGAGCAATCAAATACCGAATTTCCCCAGTTTCAATAGCAACTGAAAATTCAATCTATATATGCGATTTCACGTGATTACCATCCTGATTATTTTGCTATTTGTGCAGTTTTCTGACAATTTTGCCATCCTGTTATTCCACTATGATGGTCGGGTGAGCGAATGGGAGGAATTTGAGTGGTCAAAGCGAGCCATCCATGTTAGTGTCAGCAAACAAACTAAGTGGTGCGTTACTGTGCTCTAATGTACTGTCCACTCCTTCAGTACTTCTAGTTTGATGTGTATCTTCTAAATGTTTTTTTGATGCATACCTGTAGGTGGTATGCCAAAAGATTCTTGCACCCTGATATTGTGGCGGCTTACGAGTATATATTCATCTGGGATGAGGACCTTGGGGTGGATCATTTTGATGCGGAGGAGTATGCTTCCTTCCTTCACTTCTCCATTCAATGCTTCTTGATATGATTAACTGACATATACATATTGTTGTTGGATTGCAGGTACATCAGACTTGTTAAGAAATATGGTCTGGATATCTCCCAGCCTGGTTTAGAGCCTGACCGGGGACTAACATGGCAGATGACCAAAAGAAGAGGTGACCGAGAGGTCCACAAGTGAGTGGAGTAGTTCTAATCTGAAGCAAATAAGGAAGCTGTTGAATATTTTTCTTTTTTCTGATGCAGTAACTTGTGTTGTTGTAGGGTGACAGAGGAAAGGCCAGGGTGGTGCTCTGACTCTCATCTTCCACCTTGTGCTGCGTATGTTTGCTTCTTATCCTGTTTACCTACTTATGTTTACGGAGCCTTCCTATTATATGATTGTCAACCTGCGGCATCTACTATTGCAGAGAGATCTAACTGATTCTTCGTTGTAGCTAATCACTTTGATGTAAAACAGGTTTGTTGAAATCATGGCTCCTGTCTTCTCAAGACACGCGTGGCGATGTGTATGGCATATGATTCAGGTATGAATATGTCTCTGGTTAGGGCCCGTGTTGACCTTTTTCTATCTTTATTAACTGGTGCTGCTCCTGGACACACAGAATGACTTGGTTCATGGTTGGGGCCTCGACTTCGCCCTCAGGAAATGCGTAGAGGTATACATTTCTCTCTTCAAATCGGTTTCTCGCAATCATACCCTTATGGACATCTTTATCTGAGTTGTGCTCCTCAATCACAGCCTGCTCACGAGAAGATCGGGGTGGTCGATTCTCAGTGGATCACCCACCTGGTGGTTCCTTCTCTTGGGAACCAGGTAATTAGTCATCATTCACTTCTGAAACTCTGCTTGCCAGGTCTTACAGCGTGCCAAAAAGCATTTGTTAACATGTGCGATCAATTGGCAGGGCATGGCGGAGCACGGGAGGCCGGCATGGGAAGGGGTGAGGGCGCGGTGCCGGAAGGAGTGGGGCACATTCCAGACGAGGTTGGCGGATGCTGAGAAGGCCTACTACAGGATGATGGGCATCACGCCTCCCAACTCCACCCTTGTCTAGCTAGCCGATGACTTCTTCCTCACCTACATGTTTTCTCTGTACGGATGACATGAGAGTACTGACTATACTGTATTTGGATGGTGGAGAGGCGATGATGATAACGATGGTGATGATGAATGTATAGATTTTAGATGCCTTTAGAGGAGCACTCATGATGATGTTATAAAGATGTATCAACATAACAGTGCTCTCTCTGACTGTCAATGTAGTTGCCATGTTGTATGACCCGGTTCTGTTGCAAGCTCTGAATCAGGTTCCAGAATACTTTCAGCACCAAATCATGCGTTAGCATCAGCGCATCTCTGCTGCTCTGCACACGAGCCAGGCTGTATATGAACATGCTGTTATTTGATCTGTTGCAACTGCAAACTTTGGAACATGTAACTTCCATCCACTCTGGCAGCATTCGACAGGAAATAAAAGGTTTCTGTGCATTTTTTTTTTGTAGAATCTTAGGAAATT